>WAAF01013778.1:3064-16639 GCA_013400475.1 Tricholaema leucomelas | reverse complement strand
ATCCCCCCCACACAGCGCTGATCTCCCACAGGGCACCAGCAGCACATCCACCCCACACAGCCCTGACCCCAGAGGGCACCAGCAGCACATCCACCCCACACAGCTCTGCTGCCACAGCTCCTGCCTTAGCAGAACTCAGGATGGGCATGAGGCACAGCCTCTGGAGAGTGAAGGATTTTTTGGGTTGGAAAAGCTCTCTGAGATCTTTGAGTCCAAGCAGCAACCCAACCCCACCAAACCACATCCCCAAGTGCCACATCCACACATTTCTTGGACACCTCCAGGGCTGCTGTGGAAGGAAGCTTCTTGTGGAGGCTTTTCTTGGTAGTAGTTCAGCCCAGGCAGTCCAGGCTGGGATGAGGTGGAGTTGGAAACAGCCACCAGTGCCCATCCACATCTCTGGGAGGTGAAGCTAACAACTCGAGCCTGGATCAGAGATGGAGTTTCACAGTCCCAGCTGAGTGCTGACAAACCTCTCCCACTAAGACATTCAAACCCTCTCCTTGCTGTGCCAGCTTGCAGCACTGAGGGCAGAGCAGAAGTCTTGCTGGATGAAGACACCTGCTGCAGCCTGGGTTGCACTTAAGCCTCGCCCTGCTGTGAAAGCAGAGGCAGAACAAAACCAGGGAGGTTTCCAGCAAGGAGGATAAAAGCTGACTATTAATAGGAGGGGAACAGTCATGTGGAGGCTCCAGAATACCATAGGCTCCTAGAATGGTAGGGGTTGGAAGGGACTGCTGGAGGTCATTGAGTCCAACCCCCCTGCCAGAGCAGGGGCACCCAGGGCAGGCCACACAGGAACACATCCAGGTGAGGCTTGAAAGTCTCCAGGCAAGGAGACTCCACAGCCTCTCTGGGCAGCCTCCTGCACCCTCACACCAAACAACTTTCTCCTGCTGCTCAGATGGAACCTCCTGGGTGCCAGTTTGTGCCCACTGCTCCTTGTGCTGTCCCTGGGCACCACTTGAAAAGGGCCTGGCCCCTTCTTCTTGCCCCCTGCCCTTCAGATACTCATAAACATCCACAAGATGCCCTCTCAGCCTTCTCTTCTCCGGGCTCTCAGCCTTTGCCCCTCACCCAGGAGGGCCCAGCCGTGGGCAGCTGCAGGCTCGCTGTGGTGCCAGAGCCTGCCGGCAGCGCAGAGCAGAGCAGCCTGTGCCGAGGGGAGACTGAGCTCTGCAGCAGCCCACCTGGGCAGCAGCCTGTGCCGAGGGGAGGCTCAGCTCTGCAGCAGCCCACCTGGGCAGCAGCCTGTGCCGAGGGGAGGCTCAGCTCTGCAGCAGCCCACCTGGGCAGCAGCCTGTGCCGAGGGGAGGCTCAGCTCTGCAGCAGCCCACCTGGGCAGCAGCCTGTGCCGAGGGGAGCGTGAGCTCTGCAGCGGCCCACCCGGGCAGCAGCCTGTGCCGAGGGGAGACTGAGCTCTGCAGCAGCCCACCCGGGCAGCAGCCGGAGCAGAGGCGCTCGCAGCACACGGGCGGCTGCAGGCTCGGGCTGTGTCAGCAGCTCAGGCCGGCTCTGGCGGTGTCAGACAGCAGCCGAGGGCATCTCCGCGGCAGGCAGAGCGGCGCAGGGAGCGCAGCGGGGCAGGGGCACAGCCTCTGCCTTTGAACCGCAAGCGGCAGAGCGGCTCCGGCCAGGCATTGCCCCTGGGCTGCGCCAGCGGCCGCGCAGGTACCCACCGCGGGACACAGCGGCAGGATCCCCCGGCCCGGGGGCTCCTCTGGCGCTCGGCTGGGCTGTGCAGACCCCAGGCTTGAGCTCGGCTGCTTCCCCTAGCAGGGAAACCCTCTCACGGTGCCCAGCGGCAGCTCCTCCAGCCCGACCCTGGCGCAGCCCCTGAGCAGCCTCTGAGCAGAGGCAAAGGTGGCCAGCACGGGGCCAGCTGAGGGCAGAGCCACCACGACCTTCTTATCCGTCCTCTTTGCCCATGACAGGGTGTGGAGAGCCACCCCAGCTGCTGCTGGGGGAATACAGAATCACAGAATCACAGAATCACAGAATCACAGAATCACAGAATCACAGAATCACAGAATCACAGAATCACAGAATCAGGGCTGGAAGGGACCACAAGGAGCAGCCAGTGCCAACCCTGCTATGCCCAGGGACACCCTACCCTAGAGCAGGCTGCACACAGCCTCAGCCAGCCTGGCCTGAAACACCTCCAGCCATGGGGCCTCAACCACCTCCCTGGGCAACCCCTGCCAGGCTCTCACCACTCTCCTGCTCAACAACTTCCTCCTCACCTCCAGGCTTTGCTCCTCCAAGTCCTGAGGCTCCTGCTGGTGGCAGGATGGGAAGAGCCTTGTCCTGCAGGGCACTGCCATTGCTCGCTGGGCACCAGCCACAGCCTGATCATGCTCTTCCCCCTGTGCTGCTGTCACAGGTGGGAGCCTGCAGACAGCCCTCGGCTGCCTGGCTGAGGCCTGAGCAGCCTCTGCATGCCTCACGCATTGCTCCTCTATTAACCACACATCGTTGACTCCACTGACTCCTACCAGCATCATAATGCAGAACAGACAGAAAGCAAAAGCCAAACAAGCAGGTGACACAGCTGGCAGCACGGTGACAGCAGCAGCAGGCAGCCAGAGTGGAGGTGGGCTCCATCCTGCCCCCATCCACCATGGCCTGGCACCGGTGCCTGCACTGCTGGTGTGAGCTAGAGCAGAGCCAGAGCTGGGCAGGGCTGGCACTGCCCAGCTCAGGCTCTGCTCAGGAGGCCCTTACTGAAGTCCAGGGCAGCTTGGCACAGCCAGGGGCTGCTGCCAGCAGGCAGAAGCTGATGGGCAGAGCTCCTGCCAAGGGCTGCCATGCACAAAGACTCTGCCCCACACTTGCTGCTGGCCACACCAAGGGCACTGCCACAGCTTGTGCCACCCCTTGGGGGGCAGCAAGGCAGAGCTGGCACTTGTGGGCAGCAGCAGCCAGGACAGATGAGCCTCAAGTGCCCACCAAGGCATTGCAGCCCAGGGAGGGCATCTTCAGCAGCCAGCTGAGGGATGCCCAGGGCCAAGGCTCTTCTTGCCTGGCTGTGTCCCAGCAGGACTCTGTCCCTTCTGCCTTCCATCCCCATCCCTCTGCTCCTGACCTCACTGCCACAATCCAGCTCCTGAATCTGCTTCCCATCTGCTGCTGAGTGCAGGCTGGGCCTTGCCCAGTGCCTGCCCCAGCATCAGTGGTGCCAGTGGTGCCCTCCTTGCCACCAGGGCTTGGGTTGGCTCTTGCCTTGTGTCTGTGCCTCTATGCCATGGCACTGTTCTGCTTTCCATCCCAGCTGGCTGAGTTTCTTTCCCACCCCAGCAGCCTCTCTCCCTTCTTCCCTGTGGGAATGCAGAGGGGCTCCTGGCAAGCCTCTGGCACTCAGCTGGTGCCCAGCCCAGCCCTTTGACAACAAACCACCTCCTACACAAACACATCCATAGACATGGAGCAGAAACATCAGCACAGTGAACCCTCACAACCTCCGAGTGCTGCTCAGTGCCCCTCCACCCCCACAGGTCAGACAATGCTTTTCACAGCAGCAGCAGCAGCTTTGTGATGTGACCTTTGTGGGGGGAGATTTGGTCTGTGCCACAGCAGGCAGCAAGGACAGCCTGAAGGGAAGCTCTCCGAGCCTGACTCTTCTCTCCTCCTTCCTTCTCTCCTCTCCTTCCTCCCCTCCCCTATCTGGAGGCAAGTAGCCTGAGTGCCTGCCTCGATCTCAGCACAAGGAGAGAGGTCACCTCTCACCAGGAGGCACTTCGGGGGGCTGGGGCAGCCCTGCCAAGTGCACTTGAGAGCAGCTGGGTGTGAGGCATGTCCCTGCCTTCCCCCAGCACCGAGAGGCTCTCTGCTGTGCAACAAGGCTGGTGCTGCTCCAGCATGCTAATGGCTCTGCCCAGCACCCCCAGTGACGCAGCAAACCATCACTCACCACAGACCTGCTACAGGAGAGGGCAGGAGATGCTGCTGCAGGCACAGCTGCTCTGCCTCTGGAGCACCACAGGAGGTGGAGATCCCCCAGTCATGGAATCCCAGAGTTGTTTGGCTTGGGAAAGACCTCTAAGGCAACCAAGCCCAACCACCAGTCCAACACCACTGAGCCCAGCCACCAGCCCAACACCACCATGGCTGTCAGGGCAGGTAGGAGTTCTGGAGTATTGCAGTTTTCAAGCTGAATGTTCCTTGGAATTAGCCAAGAAGGACCTGGAGCTGCTGGAGCAGGTCCAGAGCAGGCCACAAGGATGATCAGAGGCTGGAGCACCTCTGCTATGGGGACAGGCTGGCACAGTTGGAGCTGTTCAGCCTGGAGAAAGCTCCAGGGAGACCTCAGAGCTGCATTTCAGTATCTGCAGGCAGGCTGGGGAGGGACTGTTCAGAAGGGGCTGAGGGCAATGGTTTGGAACTGGAGCAGGGCAGAGGTAGGTTGGGCAGCAGAAGGAAGCTGTGCACAGTGAGGGTGGGCAGAGACTGGCACAGGCTGCCCAGGAAGGTGGTTGAGGCCCCTTCCCTGCAGACATTGAAGGTCAGATTGGATGAGGCCCAGGTTGCCCAGAGAGGTGGGAGCTGTCCCATCCCTGTATCCACTCCAGGTCAGGTTGTCTGGGGCTGTGAGCAACCTGCTCTAGGAGGGGATGTCCCTGCTGGTTGCAGAGGTTGGGCTGGAGGAGCTTTGAGGGCCTCTTCCAACCTGCTGCATTCTGTGATTCAAAGGACAAATACTTGGGGGCTGCTGAAAAGCAGAGCTGGCTGAGAACCCCAAACCCCTTGGTTTGGAAGGGAGGCAAAGCAGTGAAGGTCATTACAGCCTGCTTGTAGCATTTGGTCCAAGTCTCTGTACAAACCTCACCAAAAAGTGGAGAGTGGTCCTGAAAACCCCCTGGGCAGGGCTGGGTGCTAGGTTGGGCTGGCTGAGCTTGGAGGTCTCTCCCAACCTGGCTGATTCTGTGACACCAGGAATCACTCTGGGGGCAGGGCTGCCTCATTCCAAGCCAGAGAAGGCAAGGAGCTGGTAAGGACTTCACGACCCCAACCCTCAGACCTGTCACTGCCTGCCAGCCGGCAGCAGCCCAGGAGCCCCCCATGGTGCTCCCCAAAACAGGCTCCACACCACCAGCTCACTGAGTGGAGCTCAGCAGGAGGGGACTCAGCCTCCAGAGCCAAGGCACATGGAAACCTTTGGGCCTGTCTCCTGGTATTCCTGCAGGGAATGTGAAGAGCTGAGAGGGGCAGAGGGTGGAGGCATCACCCTGCTCTGCTGCAGGGCGAGGTGGGGGAGAAGCTGAGCAGAGGAGCAGCACAAGATGGGTTAAAAGCCAAACACTCCAGAAGCACCTGTTGGAATCTCACCCTTTGGGGAGCCTGCTCACACAGCCCCTCCAGACCAGGGAATCATGGAGTGGCTCTGCTCAGGAAAGACCTTCAAGGTCACAGAGTCCAACTGTTGTGTAGCTCTGCCAAGGCTGGGGCTAACCTATGGCCCCAGGACCACATCTCTGCCTTTCTGAAGCACCCCCAGGGATGGGCATTCCACCACCTCCCTGGGCAGCCTGGGCCAGGCTGTCAGAATCCTCTCAGTCGAGAAGTTTCTTCAAATGTCCAACCTAAACCTGCCCTGGGCCAACTTGAGGCCATTCCCTCTTGTCCTGCCACTTGTTACTAGGGAGAAGAGACCAATCTGCACCTGGCTCCAAGCTCCTTCCAGGCTGGGGCCAGGTGCTCCTCCTTTCAGGAGTCTCTCTCTTTAGAAAGCCAGAAAGTCTTTCCTGAGCCTCCTTTACACCAGGCTGAACAACCTCATTTCCTTCAGCCCCCTGCTTCTGTTGCAAACCCAGCAGGAACAGACACTGACAGCTACCAGAGGCCTCACTGAATCCTCTCAAGTCAGCTGATGAGGCAGAACCTCCATCTCCATCCACACCATCCTCAGCACCAGAAGCTGAGGCAGAGCCTCCATCTCCATCCACACCATGCAGAGCAGCAGAAGCTGAGGCAGAGCCTCCATCTCCATCC
Source organism: Tricholaema leucomelas (assembly GCA_013400475.1). Taxonomy (NCBI): domain Eukaryota; kingdom Metazoa; phylum Chordata; class Aves; order Piciformes; family Lybiidae; genus Tricholaema lacrymosa; species Tricholaema leucomelas. The sequence goes on along the minus strand of WAAF01013778.1, from coordinate 10,651 downwards.
ACACCATCCTCAGCACCAGAAGCTGAGGCACAGCCTCCATCTCCATCCACACCATGCAGAGCAGCAGAAGCTGAGGCACAGCCTCCATCTCCATCCACACCATGCAGAGCAGCAGAAGCTGAGGCAGAGCCTCCATCTCCATGCAGAGCATCCTCAGCACCTGTACCGCTGTGGCTCAGCCAGGCAGAACCTGTCGATGCAGGAGGGACCCACGGGGATTCCCCTCCTCCCTGAGAGAGCCCAGGACAAGGAAGCAGCCAGCTCAGAGCTGCACTCCTCAGCTGTGTCCCTTCCCCACTAATCACATTTCAGCTCGGCCGTGCCCGGAGCCGAAGGCAGGGCTGCAACTTTCATCTTTCTCATTAGGTACAAAGGAAATCAGCAGCAAGAAATGTAGCAGAAGGAACTGGAGCCAAACTCCCCCCGAGGCGTGGAAGGGACATTTCAATTTCCACAATCTCATTGTACTCCTCCAGCCCACGCTGCTGTCTGAGAGTTCACCCCAAGGGGCTGCAGGATGCGTTGCTGTGGGCCACCGGAGCCAGCCCTGCTGAAAGCACCAAGGTGGCGGGACCAGAAAGAGGGACCCTTGATTGTCTGCTTCAAATGACAGCCACGGAGCACAGACACCTGCTGCAGTGATTAGCTCCTCAGGAAAGCTTGTAATGAGGAACCTCTCAGGCTCCAAAGGAGGAGGGAAATATGGATAAGGTATTCCCAGCAGGAGAAATAATCCTGGTGCTGAAATTCCTCCTGCAGAAGCAGCCAACATCTGGCAACCTTCTTCAGCCCAGTCACTGAACTCAGCAAGCCTGTAGATGATACCAAGCTGGGGGGGGTGGTTTGGTTGGTAAGGCTGAAGGCTGGGGAGGGCATCCTGAGGGACCTGGACAGGCTGCAGAGGTGGACTCAGGAGGACATCACGAGGGACAATGCAGAAGTGCAAGGTCCTGCGGTTCCAGACGTCAGCCCAGGCTGGAGGGGGAGGAGGTCGAGAGCAGCCCTGCAGAGGAGCACTTGAGGCTGCTGGGCTTGAGCCAGCAGTGGGCACTGGCAGCCCAGAAGGCCAAGGGTAGCTTGGGCTGCATGCAAAGTGGTGTGGGCAGAGATGGAGAGAGGGGATCCTGCCCCTCTGCTCTGCCATGGGGAGACCTCTGTGCAGCCGTGAATCACAGAATCAGCCAGGTTGGAAGAGAGCTCCAAGCTCAGCCAGCCCAACCTAGCACCCAGCCCTGCCCAACCAACCAGACCATGGCACTAAGTGCCCCAGCCAGGCTTGGCTCCAACACCTCCAGCCACGGCCACTCCACCACCTCCCTGGGCAGCCCATTCCAATGCCAATCACTCTCTCTGCCAACAACTTCCTCCTCACATCCATCCTAGACCTCCCCTGGCACAGCCTGAGGCTGTGTCCCCTTCTTCTGTCCCTGGCTGCCTGGCAGTGGAGCCCAACCCCAGCTGGCTACAGCCTCCCTGCAGGGAGCTGCAGACAGCAATGAGCTCTGCCCTGAGCCTCCTCTTCTGCAGGAAGTGTTCTGCAGTTCCTCTTGTGAGGGCAGCTCGATGCTGGACTTTGGTTTTCCTCTCCCAAGCCAAGCCAGCAGCCTGAGCCCATCCTGCCTTGAACGTTTGGAAGCAGCTCCCTGGATTGTTTCTGCTTCCCTTTTAGCAGAGATATTTAATTTCCAGGCCGTGTGCTCCTCATTGCCATGCTCTAATAGAATTGTGCTGGGGAGAACTCCCCTGCCTGACACACCTGAATATTTATGCCTCTCTGCCTCCACGCTCCACCACACTCCAGCTCACCCTTTGTGCTGCATCCACCTGAGGGCCTGCAGCAGGCACCAGCAGCACATCCACCCCACACAGCCCTGATCCCACAGAGGGCACCAGCAGCACATCCACCCCACACAGCCCTGATCCCACAGTGGGCACCAGCAGCACATCCACCCCACACAGCTCTGCTGCCACAGCTCCTGCCTTAGCAGAACTCAGGATGGGCATGAGGCACAGCCTCTGGAGATTGACACAATTGTTTGGGTTGGAAAAGCTCTCTGAGATCTTTGAGCTCAATCAGCAACCCAACCCCCCCATGGCCACCAAACCACATCCCCAAGTGCCATGGCCACACCTCTCTGGAACACCTCCAGGCATGATGACTCCAGCACCTCCCTGGACAGCCTGTGCCAGTCCCTGACCACTCCTGCAGCACAGAAATTGTTCCTAACCCTCCTTTGGCACAATTTCAGGCTGTTTCTTCTTGTTCTATCACCTGATCCTAGGGAGCAGAGCCCAACCCCCACCTCACATCAACCTCCTCTCAGGGAGCTGTAGAGAGCAATGAGGTCTCCTCTCAGCCTCCTTCTCCAGACTAAACACCCTCAACTGCTCCTCTCCAGCCCTGCTCTCCAGATCCTCACCAATGTTTTTTGCCCTTCTCTGGACCTGCTCCAGCCTCTTAGTGTCCTTCTTGGAGTGCAGAGGAGGTCTGATCTACAGGACCTGTCAGAAAGGTCTCTCCCACACTGACTCCTGCACTTCTGCAGAGGATGGAGTTAAATCACAGAGAGATGCAAGAAGGAAGCATCCAGCCAAAGGCACCCCCCAGGCTTAACCCCTTCCAAGGTGCCATTGCCCAGCTGGAAGCTCTGTGGTGTCTTCAGGAGTCAGCCAGACCCAACTGTGCTTCAGCACCACTCAGGGGTGAGGTCTGACTTGCTGGGGGGACCTTGGACTGTGCATCTGGGATGCTCTTGACCATGAAACTGAAGCAACTCCTGGATTGCCCCACACAAAGCTCATGGCAATCACAGCATGGTTTAGGTTGGAAGGGACCTCAAAGCTCAGCCAGTTCCATCCCCCTGCCATAGGCAGGGACACCTCCCACTAGAACAGGTCACTCAAGGCCTCATCCAACCTGGTTCTGAACACCACCAGGGAGGTTGTGGAGCACAGAAGCACCCAATGTGATCTTTGATCACATTGGGTGCTTCTGTGCTCCACAACCTCCCTGGGCAACTTGTGCCAGTGTCTCACCACCCTCAACCTGTGCCAGTGTCTCACCACCCTCACTCTAAAGAACCCTTTCCTCACATCCAGTTTCAATCTCCCCTCTGCCACTTCAAACCCATTCCTCCTTGTCCTGTCATGGCAAGCCCTTGTCAACAGTCCCTCTCCAGCCTTCCTGTAGCCCACTTCAGATGCTGACAGGCACTGAAAGCCTCCTGCTCCCCTTGACCCCTCAGCTCTTGCACCTCTCACCAGCTGCATGTTTGGATGTGACCCAAGGAGACACAACTGCCCTCGCTGCCGCTGCCTGCCCCCACCTCCAACACACCCCCACAGCCTGTGGCCCTCGTGGGGAGAATACACCTGAGCCCCAGCAGCTTCTCCCCAGCAGCTCAGCCAGAGGCAGAGTGGGGGTCTGCAGCTTCCCCTGCACACCGCTGGGGCTTGGAGCTGTCCTCACAGCTCCGGGGAAAACCTTTCCACCCCAGCTGGTCCCATCACCTTCCACCAGAGGTGCCAGTGGGGAGGGAGGTGCAGAGGCAGGGATTTGTGCTCACATCAGGCAGGAAAACCTGGGCTGAGGGAGATCTCTCACTTCAGGGTTGGGCTGTTTGGGGGTATTTTTGGCAAAGCAAAGCTGCTGCAGAGCTTCGAGGCAGCAATTACATGGATGAATTCAAAGCAGAGGACCTCGGTGCTGTTCTCTCCCCTGCTGATCCACCTGTTGGCACCAGCTGAAGAGCACTCCCAACCCTCTCTCTGCTGGATTGGGAGCAGACAGCGAAGCTGCATGGAGAGACAGAGTAACTTCACATGAGGAGAGGGACAGCAACAGCCCACATCTTGCCAGCCTGTTGAGAAAGCCTCTTCAGCAGCAGCAGCAGCAGCTGGCTGAGGAAGCCCCAGAGGGCTCTCTGTGGCTCACAGCCATGCTTTCTCCCCACATTAAGGTCGAGCACCAACGCTTCTCCTCCAAGGGCTGACAGAGAGCTGGGAGCACTTCTGAGACTTCTTTGCAGGGGTCTCCATAGATGGAAAAGTTCTCATCCAGGAGATTCACAGATGGCACTGAGTTGGAAGGGACCCTCAAAGGTCATCTTGGCCAACCCCTCTGCAGTCAGCAGGGACACCTCCAGCTAGAGCAGGCTGCCCAGGGTTGGACCTTGAGTGTCTGCAGGGATGAGCCTCAGCCACAGCTCTGTGCAACATGCTCCAGTGTCTCCCCACCCTCACTGTGCCGAGCTTCCTCCTGCTGTCCAACCTAACTCTGCCCTGCTCCAGTTCCAAACCGTTGCCCTCTCATCCCATCACCACAGGCCCTTCTGAACAGCCCCTCCCCGGCCTGCCAGCAGGTTCCTTCTCTTCTCCAGGCTGAACAGACCCAACTCTCTCAGTCTGTCTTCACAAGAGAGGTGTTTCAGCCCTCTGAGCATCCTCATGACCCTCCTGTGGACTCAGCAGGTCCATGTCCCTCTTGGGTGGGGGGGTCCCATAGCTGGACATAGCCACATTCTAGAGCTGAGTCCTGTCACCGGTTGGGAAAAGCCAATTTGGGCACAAAAATTAGAGTCCAAGAGACCTCCACCCACCTGCCATGGTCAGCAACACCTGCAGCCACCCAGCTGGGTGCAGCAGCTCTTAGGTGTGAGAGGCATTTAGCTTAACAAGTGTTTTATGTTGAGGTAATTGCCTGGCGTTAGACTCCCCCATAACTTGCAGCTGCTCGCTCGCCCACCCCCACACGACAGCACCAACCTGCTTAACAGGTCCGGGGCTCCTCCTCGCTCTGAAAACAGTTCTCTCGGGCTGGGACAAGTTCTGAGCTGGGTTTGAGGAGGGAGAGGGCAATAGGGAGCAGCTCGATTGCCTGAGAAATCAGCTCGAAGGTGGCAGAACCGAGCTGTGGAGCACACACTCAGTGAACCCCCTCCCAGTGTGTTCCTGCTTTCCGGCTGATTTGGTTGCAAAGCAATTTCCAGCAGATGCTTAGTCACAAGACATTAAAACGTTTCGATTTATGTAAACACCTCAACAGGCAAGAAACTGCCCCAAATGCCTTGTTCCCTGCCAGCTCCCTTACGTAAGGTGCCCCCCGAGGTGGCACAGGTACCCCGTGGCACCCCATGGAGAGGCTCAGGGCTTCCTTGGGGCGAGATCCCGGCACGGAGCGCCCAGGCTTTGCTCCTGAACCAGCTCCAGAGTTAAGCAGCTGCCTGATTTCCATCCCTGACGGCTGGAAGCCAACAAGCAGCTCGGCAGCTGCCAGACCGAGACTTCAGCGGAACTTCAGCACCTCTCGCATCCCTCCGAGCTCCTCAGCTCCAGCTCATGCGGAGAACATGAGCTCATCTCTTTTGCAGCCCAGGCAGGGGGGGTTTGCAACGCAAGGAGTCTCCAACAGAGGTGAGTGCCACGGCTCTGGCGATGGAGGCTCTCTCACGCACACGAGCGGGGCTGCTTCGCGGCGGCACCAGCCGGAGCCGCGTGTGAAAGCCGCTGCGGGCTCAGCACAACGCCGAACCCACAAGCAATTCGAGGAGCGTTTTAATCTGCCAAGAGGGGGAGACGAGCGAGGAGAACAAAGCCGGCTCCACGGCGTTCGTGTGGGAAAGATGGAGAGGAGAGGACCGCGTCCAGCCGGGCAGTGCCCAGGGCAGCAGCGATGGGCGAACGAGCATCATCGCCCTACGACGGCACCGACAGCCAGATGGGAAGGAGGAGGAACGAGCGGAGAGAGTGGATTCACCATGCAAACCCTCACAAGTTTCCAGCTGGGAAAAGCGGGGGAATCTCTCCACCCTCTGCACAAAAATAAAACTAACCCCCACCAACCACCTTCCGCATGCGAAGGCGGAGGAGAGGAAGCGAGAAACTCCGCTGCTCACCATGCATCTGGTGGCGGTTCTGTCGCTGCCGCTGCACCCGCGATCCAGCCCTGCTGGGGAGCATCGCGCCGGGCCCCGCCGGCTGCATCCAGCCCCCTCCGCTTTACCCCCGGGGCCATCCCCACCGAGAAGCCCTGCTCCACCGCCGGAGAAACAAAGCCCAGCTCGGCCCCGGGGAGATGCTTTCTCCCGGATTTGGGGGGCTGGAGAAGGGGCAGAAGGATGCAGCCTGGGGTGGGGGACACACGATGGCAGCTGTCCCTGGAGATGCGGGGAGGAGGGGGAGCGAATCGTGCGGGAGCTGCAGCGCATCTCCCCCGCACACACATGCTCGGTTCTTTAATCCTCCGGCTCTGCTCATCTATCCCTCGGCGCTCTGTCAGAGCCGCGGAGCTGCAGCCGGAGCCCGGCTCGTCGCCCCCGGGGCCAGCCGCTCTCCTCATCCTCTCCTCCGCCTCCATCCAACCGAGGGCGAGCGGGCTGGCTCCTCACCCCCTGGGGTGGGCACAGGGCTCCAGAAAGCGGGTAGGTGAGCGGGTGGCTGGAGCTGCCCGGTGGAGCCCAGTCTCCACCAAGTGCTAATGGGGAAAACCCACCCAGTGGACCCCCACCCAGCCTCATCCTGCCCCCGCATCCGCGGAGCCCGTCCCGACCGCTCTGGTGCTGCCTTTGCTCTCGCATCTCTACCGAGCCATATTTCTCCCTAAAGACGAACCCATCCCCGTCACCGCCTTGGCTGCTTCGGCTTTTTCATTTAATCCTTTTTTACCACCCCCCTCCCCCTCTCCCTTCACGGTTTTGCTTCTTGCAAATGGGGCGATAAATCCAGAAAGTGCCACGCACCGCGGAGCAGGGAGATGGGGGAGGACGCTGGAACCCAGCGGTTGTCTTGACGGGGACAAGATGCTCTGGGGAGGGGACGCGATGCTCTGGCAAGGGGGGTGGGGGGGGGTGGGGGTGCAAATAAAGCGTCTGAAGGGGCAAACGAGGGATCCCGTTGAAAGCAGCAATCCACAGCTCGACTCGGCGGCACGGCTCGGCACGGCGCGGAGCGGCGCAGCCCTACCTGGAAGAGCCGGAGGATGTTGGCCACCATAATGGACACTGAACTTCCCGAAGCTCCGATCACTCCAACTACTTTTTCCGGCTTGACGAATACTGGTGGCTCCCCGTTGGTGCACCTCACGTCGGAGGTGTCCTTCTGGATCAGCGCCTGGACGAAGGTGAGGGACTGCTCCAGCGCGTAGGTGTCTCGGGAGCAGGTGTCCAAGATCCGAGCTCCCAGCGTAACGTTGGGCAGCAGGTCTGGGTCGCTGTTGATCTGGTCCAAGGCGTAGAGCATCGCCTCCAGCCTGTGGATGCCGTTCTCCTTTTTGATGTCCCCGCAGGGCACGCCCGGGGGGCCCTTGGCATGGACCGGGAAGAGGCCGCCCAGAGTGATGTCCCCTTCCAGGCGGATGGAATGAGGCGCATACATCTCCTGCCCATGGACCGCCTCGGAGAGCAGCAGCTCCAGCAGGCAGCAGGGCAACTTCAGCAGAGTCAGGAGCCGCAGGAGCTCACCCAGCCGGACCATGGTGCTGCCTCCTCCACCACGGCTCCCCGGGCGATGCTGCCCCACGCTCCCGACCGTGCTCCCCTTCATGTAGCCCCGGAGGGACCGGGCCGGGATGGGGAGGGGGTCGGGGAGGGA
>WAAF01013777.1:0-63805 GCA_013400475.1 Tricholaema leucomelas | reverse complement strand
ACACTCTAGCTAGCTTCAAACTAGCACAGAGTGGAACAAAAAAGAGAAAGATCTCATCTTTGTACCAGAAGTGCAGAAGAGTAATGCAGAGGGGTTTGTAACAGTTATGATGTTGAATCATGAGCATTTAGCCTTTTTTTTAAATAGTTTTGCAATGTGGTAATCTTTGGTTTCAGCACTCTGCTTTAACTCTTAAACAAAGTATGTGGATTGGCATTCTGTGACACCTTCCTGCTCTTCCCAAGCTCTTCTGATGGGGGTTATCGTAGGAATCCATGGCTCCAATCCCTGTCATCACAATTTATTGCATGCCCCGTGACTGCCTGGGAAGGCTGTGATGTCTTACTAGGGCTCTTTGGGAGGATAAACCTATGCATCCATGTTAGTTAAGTACCTTCCAAAGTTGAGTGGAGCAAATGGTGAACACCAACAATGAGTGCTCAAAGAACCCTGGCTGGCAGATGGTCATGGGCATGCAGAAAGGTGCAAGGAAATGGAGGAAGGCAGAGCAAAATTTTGGATGCTAATGACCATTTTCTGTACAGTCATTCCCACAATTAAGGTTTTCTCTTTTCTCTTTGCTCTGATGAACTACACAGAGTCAGATGAAGAATTTGGGAAGAGAGTGTGGGTTCCCCATGCAGAGTCCAGTGACGAAAACTCTGAATAAGGTAAGAAAAAGGAGTTGTGAAGGTTTTTGTTTCTTCCTTTTCCCCTTCCTAACCCATTATTGCACTGTTAGATATGAAATTTAGGATGTGCATGGTGCAGAAAGTGATACTCCAAGCTCTAACTGAAAGAGTCTGAAATTATGCTAAATAGAACTTATTTTTAATGTATGCCATTATGATGGTTTGGGGTTTAGAACAATTTGCATTGTATCCAAATGATTTATGTGTGAATAATTTTTACTAACCTCCTGACACCAGAACCTAATTAGGAAGTAAGAGCCTTTAACAGGCCATTTACGTAGTGAGTGTCCATATGTCTCCTTGCACAATTTATCTGCCTCACTCTGTTGAGATACAATGAGAATAAAACTCCTAGAACTGCCTTTGACTGCAAGGATCTTCTCTTCATCTCTTTTGCATTTATTAGCAAGATAGTATCTATTTCCCTGTGTTCAGAAAGAAAAAGCCACTATGCTGCCACTGTTATTCCAGATTGCCCAAGTTTCTCACTTTCTGAGTTTTCAATGGAAATAAAATGAGAAATGCCAAAACAGCATGCAGCCTAAGAAAAATGTGATGCTGTCAGAGAAAGCATAAAGGTTAGGATAATCTCAAAGGTATGCTATCTACCATATCTACCTCAAAACCCTGCCAAAAAGCAAATTATATGGTGTTTCAGTCAATGTATAGATGGAACTTGGAAGAGCTCTTTGTAGAATTTGGTTAGCTTTCTTTCTATAAGGGTGTGAATAAAGGTGAAAGGTACTATGCTGCCTGAGTTTTGTCTTAGTTTTGAGTATTTAGCTCAGTCTGATCTCTGCAACTATCTGTTCATGTTATGTTGCAGAATGTGGTCTTTAAGTATTGTTTCAGCTGTCTTTTAGTTCCAAACACCTCTTACAGGCACGAATCCCTTTGATGTATTCCACAATCCTGAAGTCAGAGAAAAAGAGTACAATAGAGTGCCATTTCCTTCTGGGATGAACTTTAGATTTCTCAATGTTTTGGTTGTTTGCCCTCTCAGATCAGGACCTTACTTGATTTCCCAGTAAAAGACAATTCCACTTGCAGTGATTTTACTTATGATAATTCACTTGCATGTTCCCTTCCAGGAACTGTCATTGCCTTCCAGAAGGAAGGTTAGTGCTGGTCCCCTTGCAGTGATAATTATAATTAGACTTGTCAGCCTTCACACAGTTTATGCTTATCACTTGCATTTAGGAGGATTTTTCCTGAAGCCTATTACTAGTGCTATTTCTTACGGAAAAACAGTCATGAATTTTTCTGTTAATCTTTGATGGCTCTCAGGTTTGAATGCATGGAGAGGAGCAAAAAGATTGCCAGTTGCAGTTAAAGAAACTGTTGGTCCTCATGCAGAGCTCTGTAGAGCCAGGGAGCACACAGGTAGTGTGAGAGATACTGAGGGGTTTAATTCTGTTGCAGCAACTCTTCAGGTGTGCAGGAGACAGAAACCAGTGCTTTTTCCAGTGCTAATGCTCACATAAAGTAGCTCTTCAGACCTGTCAGATGAAGGCTTCAGGTGACAAGTGGGTGCCTCAGTAGTACCCTCTCTCCCTGCTGTTCTGAGCAGCACTGGTTTTGCCTGTATTGAACCACTTGAATACAAGACAGCCATGAATGTGGCTGCAGCCAGAGATGAAGGCAGCAGTTGGCATGCAGTGATGGGAACAGCGCAGGACTGATGAATTCACCAGCACACTGCAGTACAGTGAAATTTTATTCATCCCAAGATGTTTGAAAATTGTGCACTCTAAGTGGTGTTCACTGGGAAACGCAAAGTCTCATTTAGTAGATTTCCCCCTTATTTTCACTCTATTTTTTCTTATTGGTATGCTACTAAGCTCCCTTTCTTTGGTTTTTGCTTTTTGCTGACTTAAAGAAAAAAAAAATAAGTAATTTTATTTTGTCCAAATGAGTGATATGTCTTTTACACTCCCTTATGTTATCACTATGCTTTTCATAATACATTCAGAGATTTGGGAGTCCTTTGATTTTGGTAGAATTAAAAGGTGGTCAACACTTTATAGCTTTTATAACAAAGGAAATAGTAGGAGAGTGGGAACTCTTTATTCTTCACAGTTATATATTTACAATGTACAGGCCTTTGTTTTATTGAAATTCAGTGGGAACTAGAGATTTATTTATCAGTTGTCACTCCCTAGAGGAAGATAAATGCCATCTAGAAAAGACTTCATCTATTATACAAATAGATTTGAGGGCTTTGCTGTTGCATCCCCCTGCCTGTTGCATTGAGCAAAAATGCCTTTGTCAGCAGTAGAGTGATGCTTAGTGTCTTATGTGTCTTATGACCTTTTGATCAGCTGAGATCTCAAGCCATATTAGTGTACAGATTATGATGTGATGGAAAGAGGGCCAGGAATAGCCTTTTCATCATTAGATCCTTCCTGTCAATATCCTTCTTTGATATATTCAGTTGGTTAATAACTAAGGCCAGGACAATAATTTGAAAACTGAGAAATAAAATACTGGTATGGGCAATTCAGATGTGCTCAGGTTTGCTAGCTACATCTGGATATTGCAGCTTACAATTTCTCCCTGATATTCTACTACCTTCATGTTTCTCTAAAGGCCGTGAGTGACCTTGCAAAATTTGCTATCACAAATAACCCCATTTTGAAAGAAAGATTTACACAAAATGGACCTTGAGTCTTTGTACCACAGAGGAACTGCACTACCTGATTCAAAGGTACATACATGTTAAATATGGATATCTTGACTTTGAAGGAAAACATTTGCATGAGAATATCTCTGTTATTTTGGGGACAATAACAGTAATGCTTAAACTTAGTTCAATCTTTTTAGGAAAAAAGATGGATGTTTTAAAAAATGTGCAGCCTTGGTAGTGTTTCTCTTTTTAAGGGGTCAGACAGGAACAAGGGCAGTTGTTATATACCTGTACGAGAATACTCCTTAAACTTCTGAGTTACTCTTCCAGGTTTAAAGTAGCCTTCTTTTTTGTCGTAATGGCCAATACAAATCTTCTGCCTTGATAATTTGACATAAAGGAGTTCTCACTCATTGCCAGTGTGCACACTGGAAAAGGTTGTGTCAAAGTTTGATCTGATTGATGTGGGCACTTTTGAAAGGAGGGGAGAATGAACCTGTGCTTATGAAGTCTGTGTAAGTGCATTTCGGTCTATCTGAGCGTGAGCACATGCTCAGGCAGCACTTTCTGGTTATGGAGTACATAGCACAGTCCTGAACTGTGTGGTTAGCACAGGGGTATGCAAGTTGCGCATGTTTTACTTCCTGTTAAAGCCAAAGAGGCTGCTTATTTTCCCAGTGGGAAGAAGGAGAATCACAGAATAGCAGAATGTTAGGATTTGTAAGGGACTTCAGAGGTCATCAAGTCCAACTACCCTGCCAAAGAAGGATCACATAAGGCAGGCTGCGAAGGCAGGGTTTTTTAGGTCTCCAGAAAAGGAGACTCCACAACCATTTTGGGCAGCCTGTTGCAGTGCTCTGTCACCCTCACTCTAGTGAAGTGTCTCCTCCTGTTGAGATGGAATCCTTGTCCTATCACTGGTCACCACTGAAAAGAGCCTGGCACCTTTACCTTGACACTCAGCCCTCAGATATTTGTAGACACTGATAAGATCTCATCTCAGCCTTCTCAAGACTAAACAGTCCCAGTTCTTTTGGTCTTTCTTCATAGGAGAGATCTTCAATACCCCCAGTCATTGTTGTGGTTCTCCATTGGACTCTCTCCAGCAGATCCCTGCATCTGTTGAATTGGGGAACCCAAAAATAGACACAGTGTTTCAGGCACAGTCTCACCAGGGCAAAGCAGAGGTGGAGAAGAACCTACCTAGACCTACTGGACACACTATTCATAATGCACCCCAGAATGCCATTGGCCCTGTGACCAAGACAGCACATTGTTTTCTCATGGAGAACTTGCTGTCCACTAGGACTCTAAGTCTTTCTCCATGGAGCTGCTTTCCGGCATGATGACCCCTAGTCTGTACTGGTGCCTGGTGTTATTCCTCCTCAAATACAGAATTCTGCACTTGTTTTTTTTTAACTTCATGAGGTTTGCCTTCACCTAGCTTTCTATCCTCTCCAGATCTTGGATGGCAGCACAGCCTTCCAGTATGTCAGCCACCCCCAGCATAGAATCATAGAATCAGTCAGGGTTGGAAGGGACCACAAAGATTATCTAGTTCCAACCCCCCTGCCATGGGCAGGGAAACCTTACCCTAGACCAGGCTGCCCACAGCCTCATCCAGCCTGGCCTTAAATACCTCCAAGGACGGGGCCTCAACCACCTCCCTGGGCAACCCATTCCAGGCTCTCACCACTCTCATGCTGAACAACTTCCTCTTCACATCCAGTCTGAATCTCCCAATCTCCAGCTTCGCTCCATTCCGCCTAGTCCTGTCACTACCTGACATCCTAAGAAGTTCCTCCCCAGCTTTTTTGTAGGCCCCTTTCAGATACTGGAAGGCCACAATAAGGTTACCTCAGAGCCTCCTCTTCTCCAGACAGAACAGCCCCAACTCTTTCAGTCTGTCCTCATAGGAGACGTGCTCCAGACCTCTGATCATCCTTGTGGCTCTTCTCTGGACATGCTCCAGCAACTCCACATCCCTCCTGTAATGGCAGCTCCAGAACTGGATTCAGTACTCCAAGTGGGATCTCACCAGAGCAGAGTAGAGGGGGAGAATCACCTTCCTCTCCCTGCTGGCCACACTTCTCCTGATGCAGCCCAGGATCTGATTTGCCCTCTGGGCTGCAAATGCACACTGCTGGCTCATGTTGAGGTTCTCATCCACCAGCACCTCCAAGTCCCTCTTCTCAGGGCTGCTCTCCAGCCACTCACTGCCCAGCCTGTATTTGTGATTGGAATTGCCTCAACCCAGATGTATTTTATATCAGCAGACTTGCTGAAGGTACACTCAGCTCCCTCATCCAGGTCATTGATGATGAAACTGAGCAAAATGGGACCCAAAAGGACTAGCAGTATATGAATCCTAAACTGCTTTCAGTGTAGTAGGGATGCTGATGCGCCATGTCTGCAGGAAACTAGCTGCCGTAACCCAATGCAAAGTCTGAAAATGAAAAGGTTATGGAGGTGGGAGAAATGCACAGCAAGACTCTGTCTTCTCTTATCACCCCCAGCCTCTTCACTTAAGTACTTGCTGACCTTCCCACTCCTTCTACCTTTTGCCCTAGATCATAGGATCATAAGACATAAGACACGAGATTCTGCTGGAATTGAGTAATCCACCCTCCTCCTGACACTGTAGCTTGCTGAGCCAGGGAGCTTCTGTGAAACATTGAGTCTGTGAGCCTACGTGTTACTTTTAGATGCATCTGACAGGACTGTAGACATGTCCAGATAGGAGCTGGGAGGAAGCACCTGCTGGCTGACACAAGTTTTCACCATCTTTTCTTTGGGAAAAGAAGACACTGCAAAGGGTAGATAACAGGCTTGGAAAAGTGCTTTTGCCAAAGTACAACCGACTTGCTTTGATAAGGCACTTCTTTCCAGCCTTCATCTGCAAACCATGTGTCAGTTGCTGCACAGGTCATGCCCTTGGAAGAATATTGCAGGCATCGTGAGCAAAACTATCAAAGTGATGAGTTCTTCTGAAGAGTAAGAGCTTCTGATGGAAGTTTTGAAACCTATCCCATGATAGATGCATGGTGAAGACCATGTAGGAAGAAAAGGTTTCCTCTGCTTCCTTTTGCCACCATGTCATACCTGTGTCCTTTTGGGTTATAGGAAGGCACCTGGATTTGTGCAACATGATACCAAGATCTTCCCTCTTGGTTTAAGACTATGCTTATCCTGCTGTGCCTTCTGTCAGGTGGTTCCTGCTCAGATACAGCCAATTCTTCTCAAATCAAACCAGATTTCCTTTGCCTTTGGCATCTCAGCACAGAAGTTCTTATGGGGTATCTTACGGTCTTCCAGTTTTCCATGATTAGAGGATATCATAAACACCTGTGATGGGATATATTTTATTTTGGGGGGGTATGCAATTTCAAGTTGCAAGTGTTGAAGATGGAGTATCAGGCCTATGACAATGGTATGTGAATGGGAAAAAGAGGATGGTGATTGTTTATGAAGACAAGCTGTCCGTGTAGAATGTCTTTGTCATGTTAAACATAACATCTGGTTTCTTGCAATTATGCCTAGACTACAGACAGCAATAATCTCCAGTTTCTGACTGAGAGTGATTTAATGAACCAGCCAAAGGTTATTGTTATAACCAAATTTAGAGCCATATAATTCCCTTTTCTTGATGAGAAAGAGATGATCTTGGGTAGGAAAACAAGAGGGATGTATGTTATACCAGTGCCTTAGACTGCATCTCTCTTAAGCAAATTAAGAAATGTCTGGTAATGTTCATGGGAGTGTGGTTGCAAATACTCAGACTCCTAGGCCAGTTCTTGGCACACTTACAGTCCATAACAACTAGCAAGCTCCTAAATTATTCTTAAGCATGGATCAAGCATCATCCCAGTAAGCTGGTTGCATTTAGCTGCTGCATTAGGTAAGTTAAGACATGGTTGCAAGCAGAGATGCAAACCATTCTGTGCCAGCTGGCCTTTATGCCTGGGGGATATTTATGGGCACAGTTCATTTACTAATACCTGAAAAGACTCAGGCCCTCCATAGTAAACTGGGTTCTGTCATTCTAAACCCCATTTGTCAGCAGTGGGAGAGGTGAGCCTCTATCAGAGGCTGCTTTACTCTCTCTTGTTCCTAAGCTCTCCGAATCAGAGACAGTTGCTAAGGCAGCTTAGCTGATTCAACATGCTGATAGCAGTGAAAAGGCTATATTATCCAGAAAAAAAGCCTTTGTATTATACAGCTGCATTTCCTGCATGTTTACTAGTCACCTCCTCTGCCTCTTCAAGCTCATATGAAAAGAGTATTAAGCCATTGAGGTGTTCTCTCCTGAAGCAGTGAGAGTCACCTGTTATTTTTCTTCATAGAAAGTACTTCCTTCTCCCTAACAATAGGGAGCTTCCTTTTTCGATGGTTTTCAGCCATGAGATTGGTGTTATATATAATTTCCTTTTAATGTTTTTGTGGTTGATAGTTAAATGTGTCCATAGCACACAACTGCAGAGTTATATATAATAAAATACCTCATGGACAGATACAGCATTATATCTTTCAAATGTAAGTAAACCCTTTGTTTGATAAAGAAAGTTCTATTTTGGGTAGATATATGTATCTACTTTTTTCACACTGAATGAAAAATCTAGGTGAAAAAAAATGACTCTTGAAGTGTAATGTTTCATTATGATTTCTTTCATTCAAATTTGTTCGTGTACAAGGTGATGTGATGTAATGCATGTTTAAACATATAAACCAGAACATTTTCTCTTCAAGAATGCCTTAACCATTCAGCCAAAGTGGGCATGAAATTATTGAATGAATTTGGCAAGTATTTGGAAACATGACCTTAATCTGCAGATTTCAGTGAAGAAGGTATTTTCCCCAGACATTTCAGTAAGTCAGATAAGTGAATTATTTTTTTGACAAGTTAATGATGTTCCATATTAGACAAAGGAAGCATTATCCTGGTTGTGTCACTGAAACTCAGTGCCCTGTATTGCTTGTTAACTACTGCACGTTTATTGTTTCAGTGTCCCAGTTTGCTATCAAGTATCAGTGCACTGCTACATACCAAATAATCAATAGTTCTGTCAGTTGAGTATACCCTGGAAATACCATATTACTGTTAATATTGATCCACACAGCAGAAATCAAGGCATCAAACTTTGCAGGCATTACTTGCTAGCACTCTGGCATATTACTTGCAGAGCATGGGGCTTGAAAATCATTACAGTGTGCAGTCCCTCAGGGATCATTGTTTTATCTGCACATTCTCCTTCCTTGTATAATAATGAGTGTGAGCATCAACACAAGACTATCAGGGCACACACAACCTACAGATATGGTTCATGTAGTTTCATTTCATCCTTCTGTGGTTTCAGGGTGCAGTAGACCAGCTACAAAGAGCTGTGGTAAAATCAAAGTGCATCAGTTCCGGTATCTGCCTCTAAGAGTACATCTCAGCAGCCTAAGCAGCCAAACTAATCAGGGTGATGATGCCCTCTTCTTCTTGGGAAGAGTGAGACAGTCTACAAATGCATGGCTTGAGACTACAGGCAGCCTTCTCTAAGTACCATAAGTGTTGTTGTTAGTGAAGGTTCATGTGGTTTGCTTGCAGAGGTGACTTCAGACTCAGGCTATTGGTTAGGAAAGAGTCCTGCAGTGTCGAGGTGTGCTGGAAGTGTCGATAGCGTCTGTTCTTTGCTATCTGACCTCTTTCAGGCTGCCAGGTTTCCTTGGGAGGAAGAAAATGTGATGCTCTCTGTTCTTGCATGCGTGTTCACACCTCCTTTGTGAGCTTGGCAGTCTTTACTGTATCTGTAATGTCTTTGCAAAGAAGCTGTGAATGAAAGTTTGCCAGATTGATTTTACAATTTTCAGTCTTCCCAGAAACAGCCTGGAATTTATTTCATTAACTAAGATACAGGCATGACTCTCTAAAAGCTCTTTTCCAATTTTACTAGTCTAGATAAATTAAATCAGTAATTTATTGATATGCCACCAAAATTAGTTGACATTACTCTTCCTATTGGAAAACTGTAGGTCTGGTCTCTAGTATTTGAGCAGCAGCTGCAATGTAGGATGCCCCTATTTCAAGTGGTTCTACCTCAGTATTAGGAGTGCTGAGGAGAAATTACCCTGTGTTCAGAGTATAACATCAGTGAGGATGTAAGAAGGTTTAGGTATCTGGTAGAAGGGAATGGATCTTAGCAGGTCAATATGATTAGAAAGAGGCTCAGGACAATGATGAAAGTGGAAAAGCAGGAGCCTCGGTTGGGTGTAAGGAGATGATAAGAGCCTCTGATAAGCTGAGGGAGAAAAACATCTTCATTCACACCTGCCTTAGGAAGAGAGAATGATGAGAAATGGTATCCTCTGCAGTGTCTGCCTTCTCTCTCTGATTCAGTGTTATAAAGACCTGCTCTGCCCACACGTTCTCAAGAAAGATGCCCAGTGGCTTCTTTTCTTAGGTCAGTCTTGTCATAGGAGGCTTTCTTACTGTATGGCAGAAGGCAGAGTAGCACCTCAGCCTGTGTGGCTCCTGACATCAAGCCGTCTGAAACTTAAATGACTCACTCTGCTAACAGGGTCTGATATATTTCCCACAGCATATGGAGGATCGTACTGGTCAGGGTCCTCCCCTCAGTGGGAGACAAATGTGCTGCAGGGTATCTACTTCAAGATTGTTTTTGATGATATTACCAGCTTAGTTCTGTCTTCCATGTGCCCTTTTCCCCCATTTTCCCAAGGATAAGATTTATCAGCTGTGTGCTTCATCTGAGAGCTTCAACTTACCTACTGCATAGAAGGCCATTTAATAACTCAGAGGTGAAGCTCAAAACAGTGTTTAGGAAAGTTTATGTGAGGGAAGAGAGATACATATTTTCTCTTATTGGGAGGACTCAAAGTCAGGTTTGACATGCTCAGAGCTGTCTGAAATGCAGGGGAAATGCAATGCAAGGCTCTGTGTTTACTGACATATCCTAAGACTAACTTAATTTCAAAGATTTCAGAGGGAGGAAACAAAAAATCAGACTCAGCCAGAAGTAGTCATGACTTATAGCTCAGAGTTGCTACTTTGTAAGAACATGAATTTAGAGATGAAGTTGTCATTAGTTGTGGCTGTGTACTGTCACCAAAAGGAAGCTATTTCATGATTTCCAGTTCTTCAAAACATCTCTCCCTCTAGCACTATCACCTCTTTTCTATACAGCCCCAGCAGCTTACTTCAACTGCTTAAAATGAAACACAAACAATGTCATGTTTGTTTGTTTGTTTCTGTTGGGTGCTGGGTGAATGGCCATTTCTGTCCTTACCTCCTTTTTTAGATAAAATGCTCCAAAGTGCCTCTCTAATTGTCTTGGATCAAAATAAAATTAGATAAAAATTAGTAAGAGAATCAAGAGGCCAAAATACCAAAGTGGTGTGTCCAATGCAAGCAGCTTGCTGCTTTCAGAATGTTTCTGTCAGCCATCTGCTTGCCTGAATTTGAGGATGTGATGCTTTTAGAAGTCAGAAAAAAAACCAACACAAGTTTGACCACAGTCTTCAGATAGTTTACTTGATAACAAAAATTCTCTTTTTTTTTGTGTGTGTCTATTTTCACACAACCTCAAGATTGTCCTGTTGTGCAGTCATGCTATCAGCAGGTGTTTGTGGTGCTGAAATATCATTGAATATGAAATTCTCTAATTAAAAAAAAACCTTTTCAGAGCCTCAAACAGTTTTTTTTTCTGTCCCTCTTTATGAAGGAGCAATGTAATAGAGTGTGTTACTAAAACTCAAAAGCCACTAATTTATTTACGTAGTTTAATGATTTGCCCTATTTCCTAGCAGTATACTTTTTTTTTTTGTGCTACTCCTCCTTTAGTGCTGTTCTCAGCCTTGTCCTGTGTAACAAAGAAACTGATCCTTTTATGGATGGTGTTAACCGAGACACCAGTGACTGAATCACATTTAAGAGCTAAATTCCCCTTTTATTCTCAAAGGTAGTCAGGATCAAAGCACCAAGAGGCCAAAACTGAAGAGAGAAACTTGAACTCATGGTGTGTCCTTCCTGTGAACAAATAAAGACATTATAGTTTCCTTGCTGCCAATGTTACCCCTTTAATCAGCAGCAGGTCCTCACTTAAAAAGATGATACTGTGAAAATGCATAAAAATCGCTCTCGTGGTTGGAGCATTGTGAAGCAAATACATTATTGTTCTTGGCCCAAAGCCTGTATGACATGAAAAGGTGAAAAGGGGAGTCTAGGGGTTGGCAGAGGCATGCAGGAAGCAGTGGGAAAAGGCTTCAGGGTGCCTATCTACACACTCAGCTGTCACCAGCTATTACTAGGGTTGCATGCATCACACTGGGAAAGATTTTCAAGAGGACTGTGGATAGGGCTGGTGCATGTGTAGCAAGAGCCTTTCATTTGCAAGAAAGACAACCTTGGAGAAAATGAGAAGGTGTATTAGCAGAAATTATTTACTCTTACTTGGCACTTGCTTAGGGAAAACATTATTTTTGGATTTTTTTTTTTCTTTAAGTGTGAATAAGGCATTCATAAACTAATGAAAGCTACATTTTCATCAATTATAATGAACTTCATTAAATTCTGGCCATTTCCCACATTACAGTGTTTATCCTCAAGACAATATTTCCCTGTCCTTAGTAGAAGAGAACAGTACCAGAGCAAATTTAAGTCACTTCAACACTTAATTTTTATGTCATGCTTTTCACACATATGTCTCAGCATCTCACAAAGCAGGGGAAGACAGTGCCCATTTCAAAGATCAGAAGAAACACTAAATGAAGTGATTTGGTCATGATCACAGGGCAGCACTACTGGGAGCAGATTTTGGTTTTCTTAAATCCCATCTCAGGAGCCCACCACTTCTCCAACAGGAAGCTTTTGCCACTTCATGGATAGAATCATAGAATCATAGAATCAGTCAGGGTTGGAAGGGACAAGCATCATCTAGTTCCAACCTCCCTGCCATGGACAGGGACACCCTACCCTAGAGCAGCCTGGCCACAGCCTCATCCAGCCTGGCCGTAAACACCTCCAAGGATGGGGCCTCAACCACCTCCCTGGGCCACCCATTCCAGGCTCACACCACTCTGATGGTGAAGAACTTCCTCCTCATTGACAGTCTGAATCTCCCCACCTCCAGCTTTGCTCCATTCTCCCTAGTCCTGTCACTACCTGATAGCCTAAAAAGTCCCTCCCTAGCTTTTTTGTAGGTCCCCTTCAGATACAGCTAGTCAGTGTGCAGTGATTTCAAGCTGCACTTGATGAGCCTGAAGGAGTCCGCTGACCAGATTGTTTTCAGCACAGAGCATTGTAATGCTTTCTTCTCACTTCATCTGAGTTTACATGAGGCTGGGATCAGACCTTGCATGGAGGGTGAATAAAGAGAAGTGTGGGGTTAGCATCCAGAAAAAGGCATAGCAACAGTCACCTTCAGTTAGTTCAGAGCAGATTCCCACTAGAATTGTTTTGGTTGGAATTGTTTTGGTTGGAATACCACCACCAGCCCAACATCAACATGGCCATTAAATTTGTGCTGAGCTGCCATGTCTACATGTCTTTTTTAACTCCTCCAGGGACAGTGACACCACCACCTTCCCTGGGCAGCCTATTCTAATGCCTGGCTACTCTTTCAGTAAATAATTTTTTTTTCCTAATACCCAATCTAATCAAATACAGGGTGTGAATCAAAGCTTTGCATCAAACTCTCATGATTGGAGGTGACATATCCCCCCTGGCTTCTTGGGAAGCTGGATTGCTTTTTTTTCTGACAGAGTCAAGCACTTGGAAGTGATTACTGGAAGAGGAAATACTCAACTTGGTAAATAAAATAAATAGCATGAGGCTGCCTGTATTTTCCTTCTGTTTTCATCACTGGCCATAACCTGTTGGCTGCTTCTAGTGGAATTTTCTGTAAGTCCTTTTTGACATGGAGAAGGGAAGAGCTGAGCTCTGTTGTGTTGAAACTTGCTTGTTCATTGTCTTCTGGTCTCAGGTTTTTTCTAAAGGCAGCTTGGGTTTGGTTTTCTTCTGAAACTGTCTTGTCACCAAGCCCAGTTGCTTTTTCTGGTGCAAGTTTTAGAAAGTACCATTCCCTGTTTTAATATACCTTCAGAGCCTGTCTGCTTCATAGAGGTTAATGATTTTGTGAGGCTTTTAAAAACAGAGAGGAAACACTTTGAAGCCTTTGGCTGAAATGTGCCTATCCATTCAAGTCTGACCTATAGGGGACAGTTGGTTTTCTGAAACAGGCCTCAACACAGAAGATACATTCATCCACGACCTCCATGAAGGGATAGAGTATACTCATCAGCAAGTTTGCTGATGACACAAAACTGGGAGGGGTGCTTGATGCACCAAAAAGATGTATTGCCATTCAGCTTGACCTGGACAGGCTGGAGAATTGGGCAGGGAGTAACAGAAGTTCGACAAAGGCAAGTGTAGGGTACTGCACCCAGGGAGAAATAAGCCCATTCAGCAGTATAAGTGGGGAACAGACCTGCTGGAAAGCAGTTCTGTGAGTAAAGACCTGAGAGTGCTGGTGGATGAGAGGATGACTGTGAGCCAGCTACACGCCCATGTGGCCAAGAGGGTTAATGGTCTCCTGGGATGCATCAAGAGTATGGCAAGCAGATTGAAGAAGGTCCTCTTCCTCTATTTTGTGCTCATGGGGTCTCATATGAAATACTGTGTCCAGTTCTGGGCTGTCCAGTTCCAGAAGGACAAGGAATTGCTCGAGAGGGTATATCAAAGGGCTGCAAAGATATCTGGGAACTAGAACATCTGTCTTATGAAAAAAGACTGAAGGACTCGGAGATTTTTAGTCTAGAGAAGAGAAGAGTGAGGGAGGATGTCATCAATGCTTACAAATACTTAAAGGGTGGTTGTTTGCTGTATTTAACATTACCATGTGCAATTTTAATCCCTGCTTTTAACAGTATTTTAGATGCTACAGGTATCATCTGTTTGGTAATCCTGGGTTTGAGCTGATGAAAAACTGGGAGGTCACAGAAATTGAAATGATTCAACTTCCCAGGTCAGAATTATTTCCACACATTTCTCCTGAATTTCTTGGTCTGTGCAAAGCTTCATCCTCCATCTGACAGCTAGGACAGAGCCAGGGAAGTGCATCTCAAAGTTTCTGCCTGTAGATAGAAGCCTGATAAGCTCCAGGAAAGAAAAAAAAAAAAAAAAGAGAGAGAAAGAGCTGTCAACTGCCTGAGAACCAAGCCAATTAAACGTTTGAGTAGTGTTTCAAAAACAAATATGGGCAGCATTAAATTTTTTCCATTAGCTGTAATAATGGCAATTACTTTCCCAGTTGCTGATTCCACCATGATTTGTTTAGTGCAGTCATGCTTCAGCCTCTTGTCTGGGCTAATAGGCTTTGTTTATGCTGACTGTACATTTGCAGAGCTTCTTTCTCTTTCTTTTTTTTTTTTTTTTTTCCCTCTTGAGTTTCTCTTTTCCTTTGTCCCGGCTCAGAGCCCAGAACAGACCACTTCTTACTGTGCTGTCTTTCAGCCAGGACAGGGTGTCACCAAAAGATGCAGAATCTTTTGAGAGCAAGAGATGCTACTGTTCCCAACTATTTTGTGAGTACAAAGATGATCTTCCCTTCTACCGCTGAGTTTAAAAATAAAGAATCCTCCCATGAAGTCAAACAGTTTCTTAAGTAGGAAGAGGTTGAAATCTGCTGGAGGTGGTGGCTCTGAAGCTAATCACTTTTGTCTCAGTGAGAGAAAGATGGACCTTGGTTCTCTCCAGATGGCAAAGGCGCACAAGGACACATGCATGCTCAAAGTGTTTTTCACTGCTGTTTACAATCAAGTCCATGAAAATTAATGGGTGTCTCCATAGCCACTTTACACAAGAGCTGTGATTCTTCTCCTGCTAACTGAGGAAGAGGGTTAATCATGGGCATTTAAGGAATACATCTGCCTGACTGACAACTTGAATGTAAACTGCTGTGATATCTTCCAAAGATTTTAAGGAGCTAGTTGAATTCCTTTTCCTCACCAATCAGATCTTGGCTTGAAGAGGGTTGGATGACAATTTCCTCTGTCCTCCTAAAAGAGATGTCAAGGGGCGGCTTCATTTCCAAGGTGTGTAATGCATTTCCCTCTTTTTCATCTCCCAGTTGAGGTGGCTGTCGTCTCTGGAGCTCTGGTGGTGACGCAGTTTGCACATGCCACCTGCCTTGCTCCCAGCTGCTTTGTGGCTTTAGTGGCCTGTGCCCAGCTTTGCCTTCCATCCAGCATGTCTTCACAGCTGGCTTGTGGGCAGGTGGGGAGCACTGCAAGCAAGGAGTAATAGCAAAGCTGTTACAGGACCATCCTGATTGACAGCGAACTTTGAATATTTAAGCACTGTCAAAAAGCAGATACTTCACAAAGAGCTTTCTGATATACCTGCTTTAATGTGGGCTTTCAGTCCTGGGTAGCTGGTGAGACAAAACACATTCTCAATAGCATGCAGCAGAATCTTTTTCAAGACATACTAGGGCTGGCAAAGGAGCCCCCAGAAAAAAATGTTTGCTACATGAAGTATCATCTAGAGATGAGGTTACCAGCTCTCTCTTGGTATCCTGATACAGATTTCAGTTTTGCAACTGACAAATACATGTAACACACTTTGCTGTTCATAGCCCTCCTCATCACCAGAAACTGTAAAAGATTGTCTGGATGTGTTTTCAGCCCTCTGCTTGTGTCAGCCACAAATGAGACAGAAAGCAGATGAAATTCTGGCTCACGTCAGAGAAATGTGGTAAAGAGAATTTGCAGGGGAACTGGTTAGTAACCCTGAACTGGTAAAATTAAAGCAGACTGGTGTTAGAGGATGACTGCGCTGAGATGTGGTACTTACCACCAGCAGTTTCACTGCAGTGGACCTCACTCTCCATTGCCTGGTAGCTTATGTAGTCCTCCAAACTGCTACAAAATATGAGTGGCTCTAAAATCTCCCCTTACATAATCCAGTAGTAAAGTTTTATCCACTTTGTATTCACTGAAGCACAGTTGCCATGGACCTCAGCTGCAATCCTTGTTTTCTTTGTGGGAAAGTAACACACTATAAAACATAATTTTTCCAAGTCACAAACCAAGTTAAAAATAGATGAGAACATTTTTGCCTCTTGTCTCACCTGCAGGACACTGCAGTCACTAAATCCATGTCATACTAAGTTAACCCTCAACTAAAACAAACAATATTTTGATTGTCTTTTCCAGAAACCAGGAAAAGCAAGTTCAGTTAAGTTTATTATTGTCACTTAAAAAAAAAAAAAATTCCTTCCCATCCTCTGTATACTTAGGGAGTGCTACTGAGGGATCACAACTTACTACTTGTATGTGTGTTGCAATGTAATGACTCATTTGGAGATTTAAAGTGACAAAGGGATCATAAAGCTAGAGGTGGCTCTGCTGGTATGGCTGTCTTGGTTTATATTTTAAGGAAGAATCTGTTATATTGCTATATTGGAGTGTTGTGCTCAGATCCTCAACACTTCATGCCTTGCATTTAAGATCAAAGTCAGGCAAGTCTGTCCTCTGTTACTTAATGTGATTTTTTGTTATAGGGTCATCTTCTGGGTAATAGAAGTATTCAACAAAGAAAATAAAGGCATTTTTGTCATTGGCCTCATTAGAGAAACTTTGTTTTGGGGCTACTAAGTCAAATCCAGTGGGTTCTTGTCTGGACACATTTTGTATTACCCTGTAAGACTTTGGAGACTTTTCTTCTTAAGAGACCAGAGACAATACAGTTTTGCTTAGAAAGAGAATACCAGCTGATATGATGGGAGCAGCGTAAGGCAGAGATCAGACCATAGGATGTGCTAACTCCAGTTAGTGCCATGCAGACATTTCTGTATGTCTATATCCCCATTCACAGGATGGGAAGATTGGTAATTCTCTATCTTGCAGAGAGTTAAGAAGCTAAATTAATTACTGTTTGTGAAGCTAATTGAGATTCCCAGGTGAGTACTGTTTGGAACATTCTAATTCTTATTATTATTATTTCCATTGAGATTTGGCTCAGTGTAATTAATTTGCTGTATCTGCAAACAGGTATATTCTCCCAAGCTATTTGGAGGCATATCTTATGAGACTGACCTGCACAGAGCTTTATGTCATGTGGAGGCACTACCAATCAGCTTCTCTACTTCACCTCAAACCTGTGCCAATCCTCTTCTATGGCTGTGCTCTTCAGAAAGCCATGTATTTGCAAATGAACAGAGAGAGCTTAGGGAAAATTGCTCTGTTACAAATCTGTAGACCATTATAAATGATTATGGTAAACTACATTTGTGTGTGTGCAGTGGAATAAAGCCCAGAGATAGATTGTGTCTGGTCCAGGGAGGAGAAGGATTTTTTCCAACAACGTTTAAGTGTCTTTAGGTTTTGCCATCAGCTTCTGTTGGATTTTGTGTTACATAAATTCTCAGGCAATATGTACAAGTCACATATTGTTTTAGTTTAGGCTCACAAGTGCTGCTATGCTCAGTAATTCTGATTTAGCTCAGTATCTTGCAAAAAGTCAATAAAAGCTGCAGTTGTTACTGAAGATTCACTTGTCAGACACCTCTCTAAGATAAACATAGCACAAGAGTAGTCAAACAAAAAGATCTGCTAAAATGGTGCTGATTTTAAACCAAAAGAACCATTTAAGATTATGGAAGAGCTATAGAGAACGGATTGCCCAGGGAGGTTGTGGATACTTCCTCCCTGGAGGCATTTAAGACCAGGCTGGATGAGGCCTTGAGCAACCTGCTCTAGTGGGAGGTGTCCCTGCCTATGGCAGGGGGTTGGAGCTGGATGATCCTTGAGGTCCCTTCCAACCTAAACCATTCTATGATTCTATGATTCTATAGAAAATGTATTGTTTTATTTATGAATGTGAAACTCTATTTGTTCTTTCTTGATGTATTTCGCTTTTCCTTTCCTATCATAGATAGCCAATAGTTGGCATTAAAATGCACCCCTATTCAAAGGGGTGCATTCTGGGGATCTTGAAATACCAGCAGCTTTGTTGGAGATTTCATGTGAGAGAAATCTAAGTCAGTGTGAACTGGAAAGGTGGAAGAAACAGACAAACATAATCAGGTGAACGTGTCAAAAACAGCTGTGTACCTTAGACTGGAGTTGTGCTTGTTTACTTTTCTTGTGCGTAAAGCTTAGATGAGATTTGCTCAGTGATGGGAAAATAGTTTTCAGCCAGATGAGAGGCTTTGCAGTGTTCACATTGCTGTTACAGTGGGAATATGGAGGTCTAAGCATTTCTGTTTGCTTACCAGGTCAGTGAAATGCTCAGTCTGATACTGTGTCCAATAGAATAAATTTTATTATTGTGATTTTTGTGTTCCTGTAAACCTGGAACAGTCTTTCAAAATCTGTATTTGCCAAGGCAAATATATTTGATCTAAAGCTAACTGGGAGATTAATTTTATACATTCTTGAATGAATCAGAGACTATTCTTTCTGTCATTACATCTGTTAAAGGCTGAAGTGAACATTGTCACTGGTGTCCACTTCAGTAGAAAGTGTGTGGTTAGAAGGAAGGAGTTAATATAGTAAATAGTTAATTGATTTTTTCTGATGTCCAGCATGAACTGGAAAGAACTGGAATTTTTGACCTGCATTTGCAGGATTCCCCAGTGTTGCTATCAGCAACCTCCCAAATTGATCCATTCAGTTGATCCTTTGATGCGCAATTAAACTCAAGGAAAAGTAACTTTGTGTATGTATAAATAGAAAAGAGAAAAATAGAAATAGAAAAGGTGGTATTGAAGTCACTTGCTGACAGCTTGACATCTGAACATTGAAGATGTGTGCCACTGCTTTGGCTCAAAAATGTGTCCTGAAAAATGTCTTCTCCTTCCAAAACTCCAGTTGCTGGAAAAGTAATTTATATAAGTAGAACTTGATGATCTCAAAGGTCTTTTCCAATCTAACTAATTCTGTGATTCTGTGATATAACTCATAGGTACTTTTGTTCAATTAGAAAATAAACAACAACAACAACAAACAAACAAACAATGTACCAGACCCCCAAAACAACAAAAAACCCCATAAAACACAAAAACCCTATTAAAAAAACTCTATGAGGCAAACTTGCTTTGTCTTATCAGTAAAAATGATTTTTTTTTTGCTTGAAGAAAGTGACAGCTGTTCGCAATGACAGTGATTTTATTAGATATTTTTTCTCTTTATCTTTATAAAAATAGCATTTTTGCAGGAAGTCATTTACCCACTCTCTCTGGAATGTGAAATATCAGCCTCTTGTTGCAAAAGGTCAGGTTACATGACATGTTCTTTGAGCATCAGGGATAAGGCAGACAGGAACATTTTGATTAACCTGACAATAAGGTGAGATATTCCAAGTGGAAGCTACAGTATTTGAATGAATTTCAGCAATTAATGTCTGCCACATCTGAAGGACACTACTCTCCTGCTGTATTTTACAGTTGGGTATCTCCATTGCCAAAATGGAGAGATTTGACTTTATTTTCTGGAAGAACCAAAAATAGTTGATGCCAAAGGATCGGAAAATTGAGGACCAAGAGGAAGATATGGAGAAGAAAATAGTTATGACAAAGGATGTAAATATCACTATCATTGCTTTTTCTTAAGAAACTGGATATCCAGCCCCAACTGGGCGTCCAGGCAATTTGTAAAACCAAAACAGAGCCTGACATAGGGGAGGGCTGTGCATGCTAGGATCCTAACAACTGTTGCATCTGTAATCTCTGTGCTATCTGAAAGATGTTTTTGAAAAAGTTGAATCAGGTCAGTGTAAAGCTGGATGAAGTCTCTTGGGTTGTCTTATCCAACTCTCAGAGAACTTATTCCTTGTGTCCTGTAATCTGCTCAACACAAATCTATTAAGTTTCATTTTTAACCTTCATTTGGTTGTTTTCACCCACTGTTGCTTTCAGCCTATTTCCTAAAGATATTTACTTGCTCTTCTCTCATGCTGTCATAGTGCAAATGGGCCTAAGTAGCTTTCTCATTTCCCTGTTATTAAATCTCTAATATATCACTAGACAGAAAATGTCTTTGTCTTGTTGGATATCTTCTGTGGCCAGCTGCTTCATAACTTTCAGCAAGTTGCTTTTTATCCTGATGAACTGCACCCTCCCTGATAATCTGAAAACAAATTCGTAGAAGAGTGTTCTGAAAGGCCAGCCTTCCTTTTTATGAATTTGCAATGATTTTGTAAGAAGATTTTGCCATGCACTGTTTTGTGGCTGCCACGTGGACCAAATCCACTTGCTTAATTTTGTGGCTTCTCAGATGTAGATAGAAATAGGTGTCATGGTCGCCACGATATCTTGAGAAAAGAAGATTGATGTCTCTAGTTGTAGAGAATGGGGAGAGTCAAGGCTTGGGGCTGAACTCATTTCTAGATACATATGCAAGGCAGTAATAAATTAGCTACAGTTTATTATGGGGAGAGCATCAGATTTTTCAGCTGCTCTATTAGGACTTCAGGCCAGGATATTTAATTATGGCCTGGCCTCCTTCTCTATGCAGATTATGAGTGACACACTGACTCTTATACCTTGCCAGCATCCTCTCACTTTGCTCTCTTTACGTTGCTCGTAGTGCCTCTGCTGTACATGGAGGTAGGAGGATGGGACCGAGAGAAGGAATTACTGCAGGCAGGGAGTTCTCTGTGTTTTGGCTTAGATTTTTATTTTAAAAAGAATATTCTGTGTTTGTGAAAATATTATTATTATTATTGTTCCTGTTAATGTTATTAATATTATTATTTAGCACACCTAGGATCTTGTAAGTAGGGAGTCTTCCAATGAAAACCATGGCAAGCACACAGAAGGGCATTTTCAGTAGCTGGACTCCATTCTTCTTATTAGTTTATACAGCTACGTGCTGCAAAGGCATGGCAATAGCCTCTTCACCCCTGCACTTCTGTGCCCGGTGCTAGTTCTGAATGCACCTGTGTCAGGGGACATATCTGTGCCTCCTCCCATGTATCCTCTTCAAACACCCTCCAGAGACAACAGTCCAAGCATTGAAGGCTCTGGTTCATTCCAACAGGATTACAGCTACTGTGATAGTGCAAGATTATCTTTGTTGGTTGAGGCTCTTTGAGAAAAAAACTCCTCATGCAACAGAAAAGCCCTTGATTTGTGCTGCTAGAGGTGAGCCATCGCCCCAGGGCTCTCTTTCCAGAGTATTTGCTTTGTCCTGACACAAGCTCATCAGTTCCTCTGTGCAGTTAATTTCACTTTCTTCTGCTTTATAAGAGAGGAATAATAGTCATCACAGAACTTTGACGTGCCATGTAAGTGCTAGGGTCACAGCTGATAATACCACTATTAGAAGGCCAAAGGTAGAAAGAGTACAAGAGAGGTATGTGTATGTGGTTTCCTAGTAAGAATAATTTTCTACGAGAAAATTTGTGGGAAAAATATACAACATCGTCCAAGTAAATGGTTCATACATTGAGAATGGATTAATCCAGTAATTTTGGTTTGAAAAGATAGGAACTCTAGGAAAAAAAATGGAAATATTTTAGATTTGCTTATTGAAAGGCATACTTTGTATTGATAGAGTGGGGAGAAAGGATGAAAGAGAGGCAAAATAAATGAGATGGTAGAAAGAATTAGAATTTTCTTTTCTTCCAGAACATGAGAAAATACACTTCCTTAACTATTTTATGTAGACTTGCTCCTTAAATTTTTTTCCTTCTGCTCTTTTCCTAGATTCTGTCACTAATTTCAATCCTGAATTATCATGTGACCTGCATCAAGTGACAATATTTATGTGACTTTGTTCACCCTACTGCAAACCTGGGGGTTGTAATGCCCTTCATTCGTCAAACTTGCCTAGCTACTTTCCAAGATTGAGGTGAGGATGGCAGTGTATGTAGAGTCTGTATAGAAACTGTCAGTCCTGTCCACTCTAATGAGACTTTTCTCCTAGAGAGGACATCAGCACATATCCCATCTACTAATGCCATATATACACAGCTTACCGCGTATGCTACAAATAACCGTAGGGGTACATTTCTTCAGTAAGTTTTATGTCAGCTCTTATGATGGTAGCAAAATTGTGTTCCCTTAATGCAAATCTATGGTAAAATAGTTGAAGAATTTTTGAAACTTTAAGGCAGTTACTTTGCGTCAGTTATAGGCTTCTAATTTTTGATGCTGTATAGTGCTTCAGCCAGGCAAACAAAGAAGCCACTGCCTCAATGGAATCACGAACGTGAGATCAGTTATTTAGGTATGAAAAAGGTGCTGGAGTCTACCTGGCAATGGAAAGCAGGAGTCATACATCACAGTATGACATAATTTTTCATTATCTTCTGCCAACTAGGCTATGATTAAGGTGTTACCAGGTTTGTCAGTTGTCAACTCAAAACAAACCCTGGTGCAGGACATTGCATTTGGCTTTGTTGAACCTCATGAAGTTCACACATGTCCCTTTCCAGAACTTCATCAGCTTGACTTGTGTGCTCCATTTTGTCCAGCCATGCTTCATCTGAGCCTTGTGATGATGTGTGATTATTTTTTTTTTTTAAACAAGAGAAAGGTACATGACAGGGTTACATGTTTGGGTTTCCTAGTTATTTCCTAGTATTACTTTAGCACAAAACCTAGTAGTAATGGTTGTGTGTAACAGTGTTAGATAACTAACTGCTAACAAAAAATGGTTATTTGAACTAAGCATAAGAAGAAGAAAGCAAGCAGAGGAGCATGATCTAGACTGGGAGAAGTGTGAAAAGTAGATGCCTTTGCAGTGACATTTATCTGCTGCTTGCAAGGAAAGAAAATTTAGACATTTGGAGAGTAAGCCAAGACCTGCTCTGGTCAAGAGAGTTGCATGGTGCTTAGTTTACAGCCATCTAGGAATGTTGCAAAACTTTGAGTACTTATTTGCAGCCTTCTCTTCCTGTCTCTTTTTACTGGCACATATGGAATTATGAGGAAAGAGTTTGGATTGTTGCTGTGGTTTAACTGATTTACAGTTGTTCCATGCACCATTTTTGACATTTTATGGATCCCTAGAGATCCACAGACCATCCCTTGAGAAATGACAAGGCAAAAAATTTGTTCTACATGTATTGTTGGAGTTCCTTGATACTACAGGAAAACTGGGAGGAGGAAAATCACAGGCTTTGGTTTCATTGCAAAAAGAACTGTCTCATTGCAACAACAAAGGTTTCTTCTTGAAACAAAGCTAGACAGGTCTGAAGTTGCGTAGTGAGCAAACCATGCTCACATGCAAGAGCATCATGTGCTGTAGAGACACCCAGCTCCCTTTAAGCCAGATACTGTACAATCAACAGGTTCAGGCCAAACTTTCCAAGAAAAGCGGTTGTACAGACCCATCCCCCATTCTTCAGTCTCCCCAGGGAATGGGAGGCAGTAAGGTGCAAGGATGCAACATTAGGCAAGGTAGCCATTTCCCTGCCTTTTTCTTTCCCCTAGAAGAATGCATTCATTGAACATGGTAAATGTAAAGGTCAAAACATCCTTATTGGCACTCTGCCCCCATTCTTCCTGAAAAAGCTGGACTCTCTGAACACCTTGTGGCTACTGCATTGTTTTATCCTAACACCACCCATAGAGAAGTTGTTTGCTGAATCATTTAAGCAAGGTGTCTTTAGTGAAGCTGGGTTACACATTGGCCACACAGCTGAGGAATTCAGGTATTTGAGTCTCCTCTGGAGAGACCTTGCTGAAAGATCTCTGGGGTGTACTGTACTAAGTATAAGCCTGCCACCCCTAGGGTTTGGAAGAGAGCAAATTCCTTCCTGGATTATAGGATTAAGAAGCTGAAAAGTGATTCAAATTCTTCATTAAACAGGAAAAAAAGAGAGAGAGAGATGAGGGGAAGCTCTTCAATGCCTGCATCACTCGATGTGTTTTCCTTGTAATTAAAGGAAGTTATTGAAAAATATTTGAGGGGATTAAATGCTCAGAGTATATGTGCCGATCAAATAACACAAGAGTCTGCATACTGCCTAGTAATCAATGGAATGACTTGAATGGGGAGGTTCAAAAGAACACAGTTATTGTTAAAGTGCCATTGTGGTTGTCACCATACTGTACAGCAGATGGACGGGTCCAAGGGTTTCCCAGCAGGGAAACTCTGCTATAGATGAAAAAACAAGGGTCTGGAGTTCATATATGGGTATTTCCAAATTAATTCTTATTCCCTTTCTGCCCCTCAACCTGAATACAAGAAAGGATGCTCCTAATTCCCAGAGGGGGGCCTCTTTGGGAATGAAATTGGGTTTTTTTTGGTTTTGTTGTTTGTTTTTTTTTCTTCATGCAAGTGAAAGCAGTGGCAAAACCTGTGGACAAGAAATATGTTTCAGAACTGAGCCTAGGATGTAAGAAAAGAGAGGGCCTTCTACTGTAAAAAGGGAATAGTACTTACCATTATTCTTTCCTCTGTCTTCTGATGGCTTAATTGTAAGTAGTCATTATTTAGCCATTAATTAAGAGGTCATTATGTCCTAGACACCTGGTGTCTAGAATCCGCAGCATGTCCTGCAGTTTGTAACACATCAACGTGACCACATCAGTGCCCTGTGAGTGTTTGCCCATGTATTTGACAGAAATGTTACTCTATCCAGAGGTCTTTAGTTTATTCTATTTTTTTTTCTTTGGATGTTTCAGTGCTGTCAGTGGACACAAGTAGTGCTGTCTAGTGGAGAAAGACCATGAGATTATGGGACATTTTGCCTTTTTAAATCATGCTGCTGGGAATCAAATTTTCCTGCATTATCTATGTCCTGTCTTCAGTTATGTTGGAGAAAGAAAGCTCCTGACTTTTGACAAAAGTTGGCCCAAGGTTGTACCTCTATCTTTGTTCCTGCTCTGCCATACAGAATGAGAGCAAGACACTTAGTCTTGTTAGCTTGCTTTGCATTTTAGAAATGAGTGGATTAATGGCATCTCTCTAAATTCCTGGGTTTAGTTGATGATTGGAAAGTGCTTTGAGATCTTCATATGAAAGGACCCATATGGTTGCACAGAGAAAGACTATCACAGAATTGTAGAATGCTCTGGGTTGGAAGGCACCTCTAGAGGTCATCTAGTCCAACTCCTCTATGATAAGCAGGAACATCCCCAAGAAGGTCAGACTTATCAAGCCTGACCTTGAACATTTCCAGGGATGAGGACTCCACCACCTTTCTGAGAAATGTGTTTCCATGTTCCACCTCCCTCATAGTAAAAACTTATTATTATTATTATTGTTGTTGTTATCATTGTCATCATCATCATTGGCTTTTTATAAAAAGATTCTCACAAAGTTGAGTGAAAAGATTACCTCTTCTCTTTCCTCTCATGGTGTGTGTAGACCTATAGCCTTCTAAATTCGATGCAATAAATTACATCCTCCCTAAGAATACAGGGTCACAGTAGTACCAAAGGTATGGCTATCTGGAAAATGAGCATGAATCCGGTGCTGGTACTTGTCACCTTTAAATGATATTTTCCCTTTAGAGTTGTGTATGACAGATGTTTCATCAGACCAAGATCAAGAGGTCACTGCATCTGTCCTCCTTAACGCAAGACTAGCTCTACCTCAAAGTATTCAAAAAATGTTCATCTAATTTGCTTTTATGCATGTCTAACGATAGTGAGTCCTTCAGGCAACCTGCACTGACATGCAACTATCTTCACCTTTTATTTGTTTATTTAGTGGCTCATCTGTATTTCCTTCACCCCAGATTAATTACATTATTTCTTATGCTACATGCAGTGAACAGTACTACATTAGTTTCCTTCTTTATGCTTTGGCCACTTATATTAAATAAGACTGGAGTTTGATCTAGCCAGGAAGTGAATCAATTTCAGACATCCCATTATCCTCATGCTTTGACTTGCCAGAAATGTCCAAATCAGCATGACTGTTTCCTAGACGGTCACTTCAGTCCTTTTTAGGCAACTTAAAAGCAAACTTTGTCTTACAGAGAGCTTTAGCACACTGAGCACCCAAATTGAAGTTAATGGATGCTTTAAGAGCAAGTCCTGTTTATTTTGGCGCTTCTGTTGCACAAGTAAAAGTCTGATTATAGGTATCTGCATAAGAAAGTGAAGATGGAAGGACTGTGCTTTTTTTCTTTTTTTCTTCCTTTTTTTCTTCTTTTAATATTTTTCTCTTGAGCTACTTTGGCAAATCAACTGTACATCTTCTCACTTCCTCCTAAAAGCTAAACACACAGCATATGCCAGCAGCAAAATTTCCCACTGACTGTTTGTTTGTCATTCAGTCATGTAGTGGAAATTTTGAACTCATCCTGGGGTATGGTACTTATTAATAACTGAAAGTATGATTTGACCAAGTTGCCATTAAAAGAAAAATCACAGTCCAGTCTGTTTTGCATAGTGCCACGAAATATCAATAGGTGCTAAAAGTTTGCAGAGCTAAGTACAGAAATGACATTATGGAGTCCTGTTTCTGATGCCTTGGAGATGAATGGAGTAGGTATTTTTCTGACCTCACAGTTATGGTTAAAAAAAATAATGGATGATAAATGAGTGAAATAAGTTTATTTAGTTAGGTTTTGTTTGTTTGTTCGTTTTATTTTTGCTTCACAGACATGCTTAAACAAACACAATCTCCTGATCTTGCAAAGAACATTTCCCTTCACAAAACGATTTGAGATGGTTTTGAAAAACTTTATTGAAAAAACACCATTTCAAAACCTAAGCTGTTAGAAAGTAAATGTCTGACTTTTCCACTTGTTTTCTTCTTTACATGGAGTGTGCATGACAAACCAAATTTGTAACTGCTAATGTTGTATTTAATGTCAACAGGACTCTAGTAGAAAGGAAATTCCATGGACTATCATGATTTCATATCCTTTTTGTAATTTCTTCTCCTGGACAGATCATTTTTTCATGACAACAGACACTGAAATGAATTTACTTGCCAGGGATCTCAGAGAATCATGCAAGTAAAATACAAATTACAGAGTTCTTTCTGTATTCAAAGAAACATGGAAAGTGTCTACCACAATGGGAAAAAAGAGAACAACCCCTATGACCGGAAGTTAAAACCAGACAAGTGCAAGTAACAGTAAAGGGGCAAATGTTTAACAGATTAAACCAAGTTGATTACTGGGTATTTGCTGCTTTGGAATACCATAGGAGGTTTTTGAAGCATATGTAATTCATTTAAAATTTACTAGACTCAATGTAAGGGGTAACCAGGGTAAATGGGTGTGGTCTGTAGTCTACAAACTGTAAGGCTAGAGGAAATCTATCTTACTTTCATCTGTGATTCGCAGAGACATATTTCAATAACCTCTCAACTTCATTTTGTCCAGTTCAAAACAGTGTTTTAAAGGATATTGTCCTACATCTTGGAAGTATTAACAATGCAGAAAATATACACATCATGAAAGTAAAACATCAGGTTTTCACTGTTTCATTACATTGGCATGAGACAGTGGTGAATTATGCCAGGCTGTAAAGTGTATGTGAAAACTATTAGGAGAAGGCTGCTTTAACCGATGAGGCTTAGCATGATAATAAGTGTTAGGCTTAGTAGTCAGTAGTAACAGGGTCAGTGCCTTAGAGAGCAACTCATTGAGGAGTGCCAAGAAAAGGGAAAGTGATTAACTTCAGTTTCCAAGGGAAAATGAGCAGTCCACAAGTTCAGTACTGGATTGACTGTGGTTATGCTGAGTCTTTGTCTCCATGCTTTGGTAAGTGTCTTTCTCATTGCTAAGTCCATTTGCATTGGGAGTTTCTGGAACACAGTGGAATCCCTGTGATCTGAGAAGGAAAGAGACCCAGGATGTCCCACGTTCTCATGCTAAGGCTTGGCAAAAAGACTGGCTCCTGTAATTTCCTCTTCTCCCTGCAAAGAGGTTAACTCAGCAATTATTGTAAATAACAAGATCTCCACATGCTTGGCAAAAGGCCAGAGATTCATCCAAACTTGTGGGCTTGCTTCCCTGATGTTCAGAGGGATTGGTGCACTTATACTGCACAATGAGTTGCAGATGCAGTGATCTCACACACCACATTGATAAAATGAACAGAAATGGTCAGCCTGATGATGAATGCAAATGTTAAAAAGATTAAAAAAAATAAACAGGTTTCCTGAGACTGCAGTCTGAACATCCAAAAACAGAATCACACCAACAACCCCCAACTGTATCCCTTTCTTTGTTGCACCATCTTTCCCATCTGTGAAATGGAAACAAATCACTTAGCTTTGTCTTGCTTTGCCCTGAGGAATTGGAATGAGCTAGACCTTTCAAAAGGACTTTGAGGACAGATTATTGTTTTTTTTTTTCTTTTTCAGTACTGTGTGCAACACTTCCCACCATGAAGTGATATTTGAGAATAAAGGTACAACGCTGCTTTGCCAAAAACATAATTCTAACCTTCCACCAAAAACATTTCACTACTTTAATTGGTAGATGGGAATCAGCTGTGTTTGACAGAGGCATTTGTAACCTTTGCCAGTGCTGTGTGGTTCTGCACCACCAGCCTGGTCCTGGTATGTTTTACTTTTTTCTCTGCTTTCTGTGGGAGATTATGTGTTGTGACTTTGACCTGAGACATTTCCTTTCTTCAGAAGGATTAAGCTTAAGTTGTTTTTCTGCTAGCAGTGAGTATCATTTGCAGCATAAGAAATATGATTTCCTTCTTTTAAAATGGGTCAGACCCTTTTGGTTTTTTAACCACAAACAATGGAGTTTAGAGAAAAATCCAGAGGAATACAGACTTGGGAGCCTTTGTGGCTTCTGATGTGAAACAGGCCTGACTAATGCATTCAGTTTCTTGTCAATTGTGAAAGAAATGTCTGAAGTTTCATAATATCATATCAGTTGCACAAACAACTTGTCCTTTTCAAGTAGATGCTTAAAATCTGCACTTGGTTTTAGTAAAGATTAGTCTATATTTATGCTTGAACAAGTTTTCTTTCTTTTGTAAGGCAAGTAGCTCTATTTCAGATACTGGCAACTAAAGTTTTCACATAATTTTATATTTTTCTCCAAGAAGCCTAGTACTTGGTTACCAGTTGTTAGAGTTAAACTCCATTTATTTTTAACCCCAGGGAATTAGTCTGTGTTGGAGTGCATGCATGCGTGAATTAAATCACAGCAACATTGCTATGTCTGTTTTTAAGGTAGAGACCACAAAGCTCTTAATCATGTGTTCATGTTTCAGACGTCTACTTCAGGATGGGTACAGTAGGTGTATTGTTTCCAGAACTGAAAGGTTTGTATGCAGTAAACCATACCTCCTTCTTCTTTCTTCTGTAATATCTGTTGCATTGAGACAACAAGGAGCAGAGGTTGTTACCTACACACAGATCTGTGTGCTTTGTTTATAGCTCAAGTGAGGGATGGAGTTAATGCTGTGTCTGATAGAGGATATTTTTAGCTGGTTGAGCAGTGGTGATTCCTGTTTAAATGCTTGCAATCCCATTGATTTCATTTGGCACAGTTTCAGCAGGCTAGATGGGCAGTGTCTGCTGTTTGGAGTCATCAGTGGCCTTAAGGTTGTCTCCAGTGAGGTGTGAGATGTGGATTTGAGAGACAAAGAGCTTCAACTCTGACTCATCTGTGTGACCCAGGCAGCAGGCCTTGTATAAGACATGAAGTGATGTTAGCACTTTGGCTTTGTTTACAAAGTGAACAGTTCAGTTCTTCAGTTCTTCAGATAAAAGATTTAGATCTTCTTACCATGTGAAGATTGCAGGCTATAGATCTCAACTGGGTTAATCTTGAGCAGTTCAACCCTTTATCAGGTACTTTTGTAGTAGCTTGGATGTCACAGACACTAGACAAAGCATAAAAAAACTAAAAGAAGAGCTGCACTATAGAGTTCAGATCTAAAACAAAAGTACGTCACTCCCTCATTTCTGGGAGGTACCTTACTGAGTCAGCCTGAATCTCTCTGTAAAAGCTGCAGCCCATTACATGCCAGAGCTGACTTAGAGTTTTTAGAGATGAACAATAGACAGTTGTGGCAAGTCACCTCCTGCAGAAATTATAACAAAATCCTTGTGTATCTCTTAGGCAGATGAAAGAATGAATAGCAGAAGCATGCGGGAAAGCAGGTACTTTTCTAATTAGCCACCTTCACAGACCGGCAGAGCTGGCTTAAAGTAGCAACAGCAGCCTCTGCACCAGTGGAAGGAACAGCAAAACTGCCATGGCAACATCTTCTCTTCAGGTGACCCCAGACAGAATTCCGGCCAAGCTAGTCCAAATTTCTGCTGTGCTTTCCACTGCCTCGCTGATCCTCTAGCTGGTTACAAAAGACAAAATCCAGCCCATAAGCAGAACCGGAGTATATGTTGGTTAAATATTCACAGCTCTTTCTACAAGCAGTAGAAGCAGCTGTCAAGTTGGGAAGTACTTCCTTCAACATAATCCAGCCATGGGTCAGGGACATTGATGATGAGACTGGCTGCAACTACAGACTGAGGGATTAAGATCGAGTCCAGAGTCATGTCCCACCCAGGTGACTCAGAGATGAAGAACCATGGAGCACCATAGATGTGCAATTTTAGTAGATGTCTTTACTTGATGAAGGTCTTTCCTCCCATGTGGTCCATGAAAATGGCTCAAAAACCTGCTTGAAAGAAATTCAGAGTGCAGAAAAAGGCTTTGAACGGCCTCACCCCACCCTGTCACCTAGGTGATGCTCAGCTTA
Source organism: Tricholaema leucomelas (assembly GCA_013400475.1). Taxonomy (NCBI): domain Eukaryota; kingdom Metazoa; phylum Chordata; class Aves; order Piciformes; family Lybiidae; genus Tricholaema lacrymosa; species Tricholaema leucomelas. The sequence continues at coordinate 32,837 of WAAF01013777.1, read as the reverse complement.
TTTTCTTGTTGATGAAGCCATGCCGTGCTGCTTGGGTTTATGCTTCCTTACTTTCTCACAGCGAACTGTATCTGCTTTACATGAGTCATTAGATACCTTGACTGAACACAGGCCTTGTGCATAGACACTCAGAACACAGCAGAGGAGAAATCAATCTTTTACTTAGTACTGTCTCTCAGGCAATTGAAGGTATCAAGTGATGCTTCTCATGTGTCCAGATATTCTTTGTGATGACTGAAAAACTGTTTTCTTCTAAAGTGGCAGTTGTATCAGACATCTGTGAATACATCTCTTTCATGAATTCAAAGGAGCATTGGTTTTTGTTTTTCCAAAACGTCTCTTTCTGTGTTGCCATGTGAAAATAGATTATATGTATTACAGATTCTTTTTCTCCTAAAAGTGATTGAATTATTGCAATCCAAATTTTCTTTTCCCCCTTGCACTCACACCAAAAAATATCACAATTACAGTCACGTAAGGACATGTTGGATGACTGTACCTTTAGTGAACACTTTTCATCTCTCCATAGGCATGAATAGCTGTAGTTATCATGGATGCTGCTGGTTTCAATAGGTTAGAAGTGATTAAGCATTATATAAACATGATTGATAAAATGAATGTATCTGGATAGCCCTTCAAGTTTTAAATCCTGTTCATGGTCAAATGTCATCTATTTAGTTTGTAGCTAAATTTATAAGAGACAAAAGAAAGCGGTGAGTATATATTGTAGGTCTGAATCCAAAGCAGGATCTCCAAAGATCAGACTGAATACAGAATGAAGATACAGAATGAAGCACCACTTGTTCCTTCCATAAGATAAAATATATGCACTGAAGGTTTACTTGTGTAGGTTTTGAGAGTCAGTGAACAGAACTTGCAGAAAAAAAACTGTTCATATTTTCCAAGGAAGGATAGCTATGAGCCAAGACAAAATTTGGAAAGAATTATTTGGAGATTATGCTTAAGAAATTATTGGCTTAGGAATTTAGAGCAGTAACTGGAAAAAAAGAGCTGAGAGTACTCCTGGAAGTTCTGGGAGCCCACATGATTTGTAAAATGAAGCTTGTGTTGTGTCAGCATTGTTTTATTTGTTTACCTTCAGTGATCACAACATTTATTTAATTGTGTAGGCAAATGATCTCGTAACTCAGATGTCTCATCTGAGTAATGGGTATATGAAGACTGAGAGGAGATCTTATCAATGTGTACTAATACCTGAGGATTGGATGTCAAATGGATGGGGCCAATCTCTTTTCACTGGTCAGCAGCAATAAGACCAGGAGCAGTGGCTATGAATTGGAACATAGAAGGTTTCACCTCAACATGAGGGACCTGGAGGTACTTGTAGATAGTAGGCTGATGACGAGCCAGCAGTGTGCCCAGGTGTCCAAGAGAGCCAATGGCATCCTGGCCTGTATTAGGAACAGTGTGGCCAGTAGGACAAGGGAGGTTATTCTGCCCCCGTACTCCACACTGGTCAGGCCACACCTTGAGTACTGTGTCCAGTTCTGGGCTCCTCAATTCAAGAGAGATGTTGAGGTGCTGGAACGTGTCCAGAGAAGGGTGACAAANCAACCTGATTGATTTTATGATTCTTTACAGTGAGAGTGACAGAGCACTGAAACAGGCTGCCCAGAGAGGTTATGGCGTCTCCTTCCCTGGGGGCTTTCAAAACCTGCCTGGATGTGTTATATGTGAAGTACCCTAGGTGATCCTGCCTTGGCAGGGAGGCTAGACTTGATCTCTGGAGGTCCCTTCTAACCTCAAATGTTCTGTGATTCTGTGATTTGTCCCATGCGATGCAGATCCTATACTTTTGAGATTCTTCAAAAAGTCTGCTACATGAAGACTAGATATTCTCATAGCATACATATTTGTGTTTGTGGGAATAGAGAATGGGTGCACAGATTATTGTAGAGCTTAAAGGAGAGGAATAATTTATCAGGAAAAAAATTAAAAGGAGCTAGGAAAAAGAGGTAAGAATTTTAGGTGAAAAGTAGTTGGATCTGATGGATGAATGTTTAGCTACTTTTCATATTGACAGATAATTAGTGACTTTGAACTGCTGATGTATTGTCTGGATATAGAATAGATGACATTCTTAATAGGCTCAGATTGGTTTTTAATAGTTCAGACCATCTGCTGAAAATGGAATAATAAAACTAGTACTTTTTTTATGACCTTCATCTAAAGTACACTAAACACTCTGGGAGGGCATGTGAATATTTCTAAATCTATGTTGTGGTTGGACAGTTTGGAAAAAAAATATTTGCACAAGATTTGATGAACAGGTTCTGCCATAGTTGGTATAAAAGCAAACTCAGTTTGGTTTCAGCTCTTTCGTGCAGGTTCGTGAGAATTCCTCAAAAGCTATATATACTAAAAAACATTTAGAAGAGTGTCTGTGTGTGATCATGCATATACAACAATATCTTCTTTGCCTTTCTATGATCACAGAGTTCTTAGTTTTCTGTACCATCCAAACTGTGGGTGGGGACCATTTATAGCAAGACATTCTGCTCTAGATGTGCCTAGTGATAACACAATGCATTAAAGTTGTAAAGTTCTTTCTTCTGAAAGAATATTCAGTTTGAAGTAGGAAAACAAAGCACATGATTGCCATAAATATGAAGTGAAGAAAGTACTGTAAAATAAAGGTATCAGAACCAAAGATCAGGAAATGTATATATTCAAGGATGTCACCTGTTCATGTCCAATACAAAATAGCTTGAAAGGCATAAGATTGGCAGGAAGCCCACTGTTACTAGGTGTATGTGCAAGCTGATCATAGAAATATTATCTGTGTGATATGATTAACTTCGTCTGTCATCTATAAGTAGCTGGGGATGAAGAGTTCTATGGGGATGTTTTCTAGGATGTTCTTTCCCTTTGGCTGTAGTAGATGGAGCCCTATGAGAACAAAAACCTGGATTATAATATCTGATATTTGGTTGTGCAGTGAAAGGTGCAATAGGCTTCTCATCTGTGAGAATATGAATCACAGCAAACAAATAAAGAGAATACAGACACTTGCATAAAAGGACTACTTCCTAAGATGTTTAGTATTCACACAGTCCTTTGCAATTTTACTGGTGATTTAGGCAACTGCCCACCTTCCTGCCTAGTTTCTATCAGCAGATACCCATTTCGTCATGTGCAGAGATTTGTTTGAGATGTGGTTACTCATGTAAAGGTACAAATAGCTGAAACCCACCAGAATTTATCTCACATGATGGCTTTAACTTGTTGACTATAGCAACACATGTATATTGTAGCCCAAATCATAGACTGGAAACTTTCTGTTTTGGAAGTAATATAAAAAAACCAAACATAAGTGCTCTTTGGTTACCTTAAACCAAACACTGAAGATAAAATTTCTCATCTGCAACCTGTGTATGTCTATTGCAGCAGAAAAGAAACAAGGTGTGACTAAAGGTGGCAAGGTAGCACTAAAGAGTGCTAATTGGAATCCAGTGCTTGAAAGACATTGTTATAAAGCAGAAGAGGGGTGATCTGCTCCCATCTGTGCTCTAGAGATGACTCATTTACTTGTCCTCTCAGTCCTTTTGTTATTCTGCTCCAAATGGATCCGCAGCAATGTTTACTTAAAGAGATGATGAGCCTTAATTTATTAATATTTGCAGTATTTTTTTCAGGTCCCTGCTCGTATTGAAGAACATTGTAGTTCAACATAAGAATGAAGGAATTTTTCTGCTAGTGGGTAGAAGATTTTACAAAGATAATTATTTTTGAAAGAGAAACAAGAGTGGACCAGTTGGCCTTCAGGGCTCATGATCTGAAACATCCTCAGTGATTTCAGAGAGGAAATAAAACAATCTCCTCAAAACAGCAGAGGGAAACACAGTGTTAACCAAGCATGAATTAGAATAAGAAGTGTTTTTCACATGAAAGTGGTTAATCGTTGAAATAAGGTGCCAGGGGAAGAGATGAATTCTCCATCTTTTGATTGAAGGCCTCTCTGGAGGAAACATTTTGGAGAAGTTACTAGACTCAACAAAGGAGTAAAAATTAAAACTCTATGACATATAAAAGATAGATGATCTACTAGTTCCCCTACATTTGTGATTCATTTCACATAACTTTAGATGTCTCAGTTTAGATACCTAAGGTTGAACCAGTCACAATGGGCTCCCTTTTTTACCCAACAGTAAGAATAAGAAATAGGCATCTCCAGGGAGCAGTGCATTTGGTGCATGTTAGTTGCCTGTATTAGTGTGACAGAAATCGTTCTTGAGAGTATCTAGTCCTCTCCACTAGCTATCAAGGAAGCCAATGGTGACTCACTCCCAGCGAAGCATCTAATTTTCAGATATCTGAGAAAAGACACATTCCTCTCTGGAATACCTAGGAGTTGTGGAACAACAGCTTTTTAATTTAGGGCAGAGACCTGTTTTGTGGTAGTCCTTGCTCTGCACTGATTATGTGTCATTTGCTGCTTGAGTCATATTCCTACATTGTTGAAGCATTTTGTTTTTTGAAAAGAGGAAAAATGTCTTCACCAGAAGGGTTGTCAAGCCCTGGGAAAGCCTACCTAGGGAAGTGGTCGAGTCACCATCCCCAAAGGTAGTTAAAAGATGTGTAGATGTGGTGCTGCGGGACATGGTGTAGTGGTGACTTGGCAGTTCTTGGTTAAAGCTTGAGACTGTTGATCTTAAAGATCTCTTCTGAATAAAACAGTTATATGATTCTGTGACATCACTCTGATTTCTTTAGGGGTGTGTATGTGGGTAAACATGGACCTTCTATTCTATTCTGAGTTACTCTAGTACACACTCCCAGCAATCTCACAGCTTTGGGGGAAACTACCATACCTTACATCTAAGAATAAAAGCAGAAATGAGACATTTTGGAAGAATTCATCCAACTGTTATGGAAATATGGATTTTTTTTTCTGTGTAAGCAGTGATCAGATGAAGGGAAGATCTGGGGAAAATGCTATACATAGCAGAGCATATATAAAGCAAAGACATACGAGGAAATCCTTGTTGAGCGTAAGGGAAATGGATACAGGTCCCTGCTTGTGAAAGCAGGCAAACCACTTCCTCATTTTCCCAGTACCTCTATGCAACAGATATGAAGCACTGCAAGTTGAGAGCCAAGATCAAGAGGCCCCTGTGTCCTACACCTGTCAGATGGAAGACAGAAGCTTAATTAAGAGGGTGAGTGGTGTCAGTTTTGTGGCCATTGCAGAGGTCAAGTGCACATATTGAGCGTTCCACAAGGGAGAAAAGGAGAGTTCTGGTTATCTTGCTTCTGGCAGGAACAGAGGGCCCAATATGCAGAGTTGACTGTCATCATAGGGAAGTCTGGAGTCTTTCTGGAGACTGAATCAGGGCTATCACAGTACTTCCCCATGGGCCCCCGCTGCTGCTCAGGCCCACACCGCTGTTCCCTTTCCGGCCTGTGCCTCCTGGGCGGCCACCATGCGGCCTCCGCCCACCCCCGACATGGTGTGGTCCCCATGTTCTCTATATCAATAGAGAACTCCCCAACATGGTGTGGTCCCCATGTTCTCTATATCAATAGAGATCTCCCCAACATGGTGTGGTCACATGACTGTTATCCATTACTGATCTTCCAGACAGATGGGGGGGAAGCTGCATCCTGTAGTCTGAAGAGAGTGGAGATTTCAAGGCCTTGGTATGGATGGTCGAAAGAATCTAGGACACAAGTTGTTTTCTCTTCCCTATTTCAAGTACCCAGCTATGATATGGAAGAGAGTAGAAGAATCTAGTGGCTCCAAGACTGGTGCTACAGGCAGGGCTTTGGGTTCTTTGGTAATAGCTGGTTTCACAGAACATCAGGACTGATAGTAGTACGTGTGAAAGGCTTGTCTCACAGAGGGGAAAGGATTCTAGAACAAGAACTAGCAGGGCTAATTCACAGAGCTTTAAACTAGAATCAAAGAGGGATGAAGATATTAATGGGTTTGCACCAGAAAGGCAGTGTTCTAGTATTAGTGAACACTCAGGTTAAAATGGGCATGTTCAGCTTGCTCCCTGCAATGCCTGTACACCAGTGCACCAGCACGGGGAATAAACAGGAGGAGTTAGAAATCCATGTGCGATCATGAGGTTATGACCTGGTGGCAATTACAGAGACATCGTGGGACAGCTGATGTGACTGGAATGTGGTCATAGATAGCTATGTCCTTTTAGGAAAGACAGGTCATCAGGTGAGGTGGTGGAGTTGCTCTTTACATGAGGGAGCAACTAGAACATCTCAAGTTCTGTCCAGGAGTGGACAAGGGGTGAGTTGAGAGCTTGTGGGTGTGAGTTAAGAGGCAGGCTAGCAAGGGTGATACAGTTGTGGATGTTTATTACTGGCCACCTGATCAGGAAGAGGAAGTTGATGAGGCTTTCTATAGGCAAGTAACTGCAGCCTTGCAGTCACAGTCCCTGGTTCTCATGGGGGATTTTAACTATCCATATGTTTGCTGGAAGGCCTCCTCAGCCAGACAGCCAGCCAGAGTCCAAGAGGTTCCTCCAGTACATTGATAATAACTTCTTGACGCAAATGATAGATGAACCAACTATCATTTGTGCTAATGAACCTGATACTAATAAGGAGAGTCTGATTGAAGCAGGGAAGGTTGAGGGCAGCCTTAACTGTGGCAGCAATGAGATGGTGGAGTTCAGAATCTTCTGTGGTAGGAAGAGAGTACGGACTTCATCAGGGCCATCTTTGGCCTTTTCAGGCAATTTCTAGGGAAAATCTCATGGGACAGGGTACTAAAAGGCAAAGGGGCCCATGATAGCTGGTTAATATTCAAGGACCATTTCTTCCAATCTTGAGATCAGAGCATTCAAACAAGTAGGAAATTGAGAAAGGGAGCTGGGAGACTCAAATGGTTAAGTAGAGAACTGGTGAGCAAACTCAAGTGGAAGGAGGGACTCCACAGATCATGGAAGGAGAGGCTGGCCACCTGGGAGGAGTGTAAGACAATTGTCAAGAGGATGTAGGGAGACAATTAGGAAAGTTAAGACATTCTTGGAATTCAAGCTTGCAAAGAGGTGAAGTGCAACAAAAAGGGCTTCCTTAAATACATTGCAGGAAAAACTAACACTAGAGGCGATGTAGGCCCTCTGCTGAATGAGGTGGGTGTCTTGGTGATAGAGGACGCAAAGAAGGTGGAATTACTAAATGTCTTCTTCATCTCCATCTATACTGGTGGAGACTGTCCTCAGGAGCCCCCAGACCCCTGCAGCATCAGAGGAAGACATGACAAAGTCCTTGGTTGATGAGGACTGGGTTGGTGAGGACAGGGTTAGGGAAAAGTTAAGCAATCTGGACATCCGTAAGTTCATGGGTCCCGATAGCATGCACCCACAAGTACTGAGGTAGCTGGCACAGGTCATTGCCAGACCACTCTCCACCATCTTCAGTAAGTCATGGCAGACAGGAGAGGAGCCTGGGGACTGGAGGAAGGCAAATGTCACTCCAGTCTTCCAAAAGGGTAAAAAGGAGGACTCAGGTAACTGTAGGTCAGCCTTGCCTCTATCCCCAGAAAGGTAATGAAGCACCTTGTCCTTGGTACTGTCCTTAGGCATATCAAGGACAATGCGGTCATTAGGAGCCATCAACATGGTTTTACCAAGGGGATGTCATGTTTGACCAACTTGATAGCCTTTTATGAGGACCTAACCAGGTGGAGAGATGACGTTAGAGCAGTGGATGTGGTTTATCATGATTTCAGTAAAGCATTTGACTGAAAGCAATGTGGTCTGGATGATCAGATAGTGAGGTGGATTTGGAACTGTTTGAAGGAAAAAAGTCAGACAGTTGTGGTCAATGGGACAATCTAGTTGGAGGCCTGTAACTAGTGGGGTCCGACAGGGGTCAGTATTGGGACCAGTTCTGTTCAATATATTCATCAGTGACCTGGAGGAGGGCACGGAGTGCACTGTCAGCAGGTTTGCTGATGACACCAAACTAGGTGAAGTGGCTGACACACCAGGAGGCTGTGCTGCCATTCATTGAGACTTGGATATGCTGGAGGGTTAGGCAGGGAGAAACTGAATGAAATTCAACAAGAGCAAGTGTAGAGTCTTGCACCTGGGAAAGAATAACCCCTGGAATCGGTATAGACTGGGGACTGACCTGATGGAGAGAAGTGAAAGGGAAAAGGACCTGAGGGTCCTAGTTGACGGGAGGTTATTCATGAGCCAGCAATGTGCCCTTGTGGTTAGTAGGTTGAGAGAGGTTCTCCCACCTCTTTATTCTGCCCTGGTGAGCTGACATATGGAATACTGTGTCTAGTTCTGGGCCTGTCAGTCCAAGAAGGACATAGAACTGCTTGAGAGAGTCCAGAGCAGAGGCACAACAGTGATTAACGAAGTGGAGCATCTCTCTTACGAGAAGAGACTGAGGGAGTTGAGGCTTTTTAGCTTGGAGGAGACTGACGGATGACCTCATCAGTGTTTATAAATATGTAAAGGGTGAGTGCCAGGAGGATGGAGCCAAGCTCTTGGTGATGCCTCATAACAGGCCAAGGGGCATGGGGTGGAAGTTGAGGCATAGGAATTTTCATGTAAACATGAGAAGGATTTTTTTCAATGTGAGGGTGATGGAATACTGAAACAGTCTGCCCGGGGAGGTTGTGGAGTCTCCCTCTCTGGAGATATTCAAAACCTGCCTGGATGCATTCCTGTATGATCTGGTATAGGTGATCCTGCTGTGACTGTGTGGTCTTTTGATGTCCCTTCCAACCCCTAGCATTCTGTGATATGGAGAAAGTGTTAAACACTTTCATCCTTCATTTCTTCCTATCCTGTATCTTTCCTGGCACTGCTTCAAACTCACTTTGTCATTTGTTGTTAGCTGATTTAGTCCTGTGCCTCTATTGTATCCCACTAATAGTGGAATCCTGTGTAGCGTATCCAAATTCCTTGATCCAACCCTGCTGCTGAAGATGACAAGCCTGTCATCATGCTAGAGGTGTTCTCCAAGCTGCTTGAAGCAATGCTCAGTCCACATTTGAGGTGAGGAACTGTGTGTTTCACGTAGGGGTCCAATCACCTGAAATGCTCTCTCTCATCAAGGGAAGGATTGGATATGTCTGGCAGGCACTGCAGCACAGGAAAATCTGTTGTGATCTTTCCATGGATCACAGGGAGTGAGATGTGTCCTAGACGCCACAAGTCATGTTTGCACTCCAATATGGCCTGATGGACTGGTACTGTTGATTGAGCCCAGACTGCATTCTAGCTGAGAAAACTTGCAGCGCATTGGTGAGTAGATAGAGGATTCACATGTCGGAATGAGTTCATCATTCCTTACGTAATTGCAGATAAGTGAAGTATGTCCATAGAGCAAGTCTCAGTCCCTTCCAGTTGCCTGGTATCAGGTTACATTCTCCTCGACCATTATCTTCCGGGATAGTTACTCTTGAATATCCAACAGCTGCTGCCGTCCACCTGAGCAATGGAAAAGCAATCCTAGCATATCTTACAGGTTTGGATAAACTTGAACTCCCAAAGCTCTCTGAAATAGTGGGGCTGTGTAAAACATGTCATTGCAGATGCCATGCCCAGATTGTGTCTCCGCACTGCTGATCCTGAAGACAGCAATATGTTGCCTATATCACTATGCATGCACAGGCTGATGTGTGGAACAGTAATGGTGCAACCAGATGGCACAGGAAGGAATAAGATTGTCATTATTACATGGATCTTTCAGATTCTGTGCCTATGCAGCTTTCAGGCTCTCATGATACTTTACCACAGGCTGCTTAGCTGTTCTCTGGTTCCCGCTCACTGTTTCAGAGAAATCTGATCCTCTCCAATTGTGGGGGGATATGATACTCTTGCCACATCCAGCTGTGGCTGACGTGGCGGTATGTTCATTGCCTCAGCCAGTGGTGAATTTTCTCTCTGTAGCAGCTCCTCCCAGGGTGCTCATGGTAATACAGTGGCTGAAGTGAGTCTTAACTTGCTGTTTTCTACAAAAGCACAGATCTTGCTGTAATGAAGTTTTCTGTACAAAGGTTGCCTGGGGGAGAATCACTGTACACTGCCCTGAACTGCAGATACTGAGGATAAGATGCACTTTTGGAGTGTGTATGCTTTTCTCTTGTTAAAAAAATCACCATCCTACTAAGTAGAAGCCTTTTAGTACAGTTTTCTCTCCTGCATGATACATTCCTCTTGATGTCAACAGGTATAGGAAATGCCTAAGAAGATTCTGCAGCAGGAAATAAACAGATAAAGCTTTTAAGGTGATCACCTTAACAGAGCTCATTGTGGTCAGTTAGAATGTTAGAAGTGCAGAAATCGCTTTCCATATGTAAACCTAAAATGTCTTCTTTGGTTGGTTGAGGAATAGCTCCGCAAATTGATATCTTAGAATCATAAAATGATTTAGGTTTGAAAAAAAATCCTCGTCATCCAACTATAAACCTAACACTGCTGAGTCCACCAATAAACCATATCCCTAGGCGCCACATCTGCTTATCATGGAGACACATCCCCATTCTGGCTTTTTGACTTGAGGTGCTTTCTCACTGCTAACTACTTTTCTGGTTCAGATGCATCCCTGCTACCATTCTGTGGGAAACACTTTCTAAAAGATAATAATATCTTTTGTCCTGTGAGGTGATGGCCATGTCTTGGAAGATGCAAAACATTTTCCATAGTCCAGGAGATGCTTAACACTGTCTCCTAATTCTTGGTTGACTCTCTTATATCCAGAGCCTCTGCTGCACCTGGACAACAGAACTGGGAGCAGTGACAGGGGAAGACAAAAGATTTTATTTCCTCACTAAGTGAATGGACTCATATACACAAAGTTAATGTTTATCATGAGGGTATAAGGAATTAAGCCCTTTTCTGTTACTGCTAATGAAAGCTTGAATTCAACAGTAGCAATCATTCATACACTCAGGAATACTTCCTAGATACTAATAATTGAGTAAATTAATTGTTTTTAAACTCTTGATCTTTATTAAACATTGGAACACAGGAACTGTTGCTCCAGTCAAAGTCTTATTATTGTCTTATTACAAGCTTCCAATTACTGACTGTAGCCAACATCAGATGCTTCAAAGAAGTATGCAAGAAGCCACATAGTAGACAATGATGATAGTTATCATTTACTCATAAGAAAAATAATTTCCTCTCCACTGCTCACACTCATTGGTCCTGAGACGTAACAGTTTATGTATTATTGCCCGTACATATTTTAAAGTGATAACAATTTGCAAAAGAAGGGATTGGAATCTGAGAGGTTTGAATGAGATTGCAGAATTATCCCCAGGTGGGATGGGTGACAAATGACATCATCTTTCTGCATCTCCATTTCCCCACTTAAATGCCATCAAAGGTCTTGATACTCATGAGCTTGCTTACATCTATGAACTAAAGCTATGCCAGAACTGCAAGGGAAGATTAAATGGAAAAAAAAACAAATTTATGCCTTAAATATGAGTCGTTATTAGAAAGAGTGCCTAAGACAATGACAAGTTAAACCAGTTCAAGAGAACACAATGTGCTGTTCTCTGTTCTGGACTGTGTACTTCAGGCACTTGGCAGCACTTGTGTGCAAACTGATGGATGTGCAATCAATTTGGCTATTTCCCCTGTGCCGTGTCTCCAGTGCAAACCCTCCACTTACTTATACAGATCCTTCACTCAGCAGGGAGAGAAGTGCACTGAAAAAAGGAAAAAAAAATCCCTCAGGCAGTCATTTCTGATCATGTAGTTATAATTTTAAAAAGAGGAACACAGAAGTGCAAACAGAAAGTCCTTGTTCTGTTCATCTTCCTGCAGCCAACTCAAGAAACTGCCTCTCATCCTCCCTTTGCACAGAGAACGCTAAGAAATTAATGACATCTGAAGACAAGAAATGGGTTGTTCACCCCAGATTTTGTTTGAGGTCACCTTGCAGTTCTCTGTGGTTCAGAGATGTTTTTATTATTGCTCTTTTAACTTTTTTTTTCTTTGACAAATTACGAAACTTTGTGGTTTAGTTGTTCTTAGTGCGAGCATTGAAAAATGATAATATGCTAAATGCATGTGACAGAACATTCTCTCCTTTTGCTCCCAGCTCCTTCCCTGTCAGCTGCTGCGGCTCTTTGTCACATTTAACCACTCACAGCCTTCAGAATATATTGGTTTCCGTTCTCAGACCTTCTTTGTCTTTTCTTGCAGCTGTTTGTTTCGTGGTGTGGCTAATGTTTGTGGAGCAGATCAAACCCACGTCTAAACTCTTTTCCTCTCTTCCCCCTCCAAGCAAATGTCACATAGCTACTGAGGTTTCTGTGCTCATGCTGGAAGGTATCAGGAGGGAGAAATGTAAACTGTCAATAAAAGGACAAGTGAAGCAGACTTCAGAGTGGCAGGCTCTAGTCCTACACACTGTCAGAGGGCAGACTCAAACTATGCCTTGAAGATTTTTTTTTACATTTATCTTAAGAAGACTGTGTAAACATGCTGCAGAACAAGCACTCAATGCTGTTTGAAATGGGAAGGGACATAGCAGTACTTCCAGCCTGTGTGTTCAGTGGGGGGTCTTTTACCTTGATTTTAATAAGCTGGTGCTCAGTTTTTGGGGAGAAAGATAATCTTTCATTAAGGCCTGTAATATATGTGGGGTTGGACTTGATGATCTGTGAGGTCTCTTCCAACCCTGATGATACTATGATATTACTTCTTTTATGAAAAGCAGGGAACATTCAGATACCACTTGAGAGGTGATACGAACAGTAATCTGTAGTGGTGCACCAAAAATGTACTTTCTGTATGCAGATCCTCTTCTGAATGAATACCTGCAAGCTCAAAGTACAAATAGCCTTTTATGAAATAACAGTAGTCATGGCTGGACAAAAATAAAGTTAAGAGCCTATGCTAAGCAGAAAGTGTAGATATGCCTTAATACAGAGTTTCCCAAGTTAGATTTCATCCTACTCCCACGTAGTTGGTGTACCTAGGGAAATAACACAAAGCTACTAACAGCAGCCAGGATACCATCAAATAGAAAATACTTCTGCATCAATGCGTTTTGAGTATATTTTGGTTTGGAATATTCCATTGCAAATTCACAGGCCTTTGCAGAACAAAGTGGTGGAAGAGATAAATATGTTTCTTGCATGTATTAGTTTTGGTGCAAAATGCAAGTGACTTCATAGGTGTTTGTTTGTGGGGTTTTGTTTTTTTTTTGGTTTTTTTTTTTTTTTTTTTTTTTTTTCATTTTNTTTTTCTCCATTTAACTGGAAATTCCAAGGTGAGAGTGTGCCTGGTGTACTGAATTTCAAGTGAGAAATATGCTCACAGTCCTTCATAGAAGCATCACTGATGAAATACCCTACATTGTTATACATGTCTTTTGGGGTGGGTCAGTAATCTCAGGTAATTTTGCTAGAATATTTTTTTGCTTCTCAAGATGGTTTCTAAATGCTGCCTAGCAGTTTACATACCCAGCAAGGAAAAGTACATGTGGGATGAAGCACTAAGTGCTTCCTGTGTTTTATAAGGTACTTTAAAAAAAAAAAAATCTGATAAAAATAGAATAGAAATGTTAAGTATTCATTGTGCTCTTTCAATCCTTCTGAGAGATGGCAAAAGGCACCAAATACATGCATGCAGTCTGTCATTTCAACAGCATCAAAAACTTTGAAGCTCTGCTTCAACCATGGTAGTAGTTTAGTATTAGAAGTCTTTATGGGGAAAAAAATACATGTAAGTTCACAGATGTTCATTTCAAGTTTAGGTAGGATTAATAAAAGAAGAAAGACAAGAAAACAAGTGAAAGCTAAGAGGAGGAAAACCACTACATGTATTTATAAAATACTGCCTCTCTTGACCTTTAGTTGTCACTCACAGGCAGTAGTGCTCCCTTCTGAGTGCTACATATTCTATATGATCAATAGTAAAGTGGTGTGCCATCAAAAAACACGACAGTGTACATGCCAGGAGTCCTGGTACTCCCTTAAGAATAATTGTGACAGCAAAAGACATAAAATATGGACATCTGACAGACTAGGTAATCCCCTTGAATGATCCTAAGGAAGCAAACACATGGAAAAGAAATCACTAAAAAAATTAAATTCAAGTCTCCATCAGTAATGCCAGTATATAAATTCTTATCCTGAAAACGGTGGCAACTGTAACCCAGTCCATGAATCACAGCATCGAGCCTGAAGAGGCACATTCCATGTTGATACAGAGTGTCAGTAGTCCTATTAAATATAATGGGGCTGCCCAAGATATAAATCACTGTAAAATATGAACCTTGATCTGATTTCTTTCTCTAAGATTAATTACTTTTAAGCCATTTTTTTCCTATTTCCTCCCCCTCTAAGATCCTAAACCATAATTTTTGAAAATCAGGAATTTAGTCTACGAGTGCTCTTCAAAGAAGAACTTCTGCTAGTTTTTTATGCATTTTTTAATTATACTTTAAAACACATGTAGAGGTTACTTGTTTGAGACTTTTGGTCAGCAGTGTGTTTGTTAGCAAGCACACTCACAGCTGTGCATATTTTAGTAGTCAGTCAGATAGAATCATAGAATCAAACAGATTGCAAGAGACCTCCAAGATCATCCAGTCCAACCTAGCACCCAGCCCTAGCCAATCAACTAGACCATGGCACTAAGTGCCTCATCCAGTCTTTTCCTGAACAACCCCAGAGACGGTGACTCCACCACCTCCCTGGGCAGCCCATTCCAATGCCAATCACTCTCTCTGTGAAGAACTTCCTCCTAACATCCAGCCTATACTTCCCCCGGCACAACTTGAGGCTGTGTCCCCTTGTCCTGTTGCTGGTTGCCTGGGAGAAGAGACCAACCCCCACCTGGCTACAACCTCCCTTCAGGTAGTAGCAGACATCAATGAGGTCTGCCCTGAGCCTCCTCTTCTCCAGGCTAAACAACCCCAGCTCCCTCAGCCTCTCCTCATAGGGTTTGTGTTCCAGGCCCCTCACCAGCTTTGTTGCCCTTCTCTGGACACGTTCCAGCACCTCAACATCTCTCTTGAATTGAGGAGCCCAGAACTGGACACAGTACTCAAGGTGTGGCCTGACCAGTGTTGAGTACAGGGGAAGAATAACCTCCCTCGTCCTACTGGCCACACTGTTCCTGATACAGGCCAGGATGCCATTGGCTCTCTTGGCCACCTGGGCACACTGCTGGCTCATCTTCAGCCTACTATCCACCAGTACCCCCAGGTCCCTTTCCTCCTGGCTGCTCTCCAGCCACTCTGTCCCCAGCCTGTAGCGTTGCTTGGGGTTGTTGTGGCCAAAGTGCAGAACCCTGCACTTGGCCTTGTTAAATTTCATCCCATTGGCCTCTGCCCACCCATCCAGCCTGTCCAGGTCCCTCTGCAGGGCTCTCCTACCCTCCAACAGATCCACACCTGCTCCTAGCTTGGTGTCATCTGCAAACTTACTGATGCTGGACTCAATCCCCTCATCCAGATCATCAGTAAAGATATTGAACAGGACTGGGCCCAGTACTGATCCCTGAGGCACACCACTAGTGACTGTCTGCCAACTGGATGTGGCACCATTCACCACCACTTCCTGGGCCCGGCCTTGCAGCCAGTTCTTGACCCATATCAGAGTGAATTTGTCCAACCCATGAGCTGCCAGCTTGGCCAGGAGCTTGTTGTGGCAGACAGTGTCAAAGGCTTTGCTGAAGTCCAGGTAGACTACATCCACAGCCTTCCCCACATTGACCAGGCAGGGAACCTGATCATAAAAGGAGATCAGTTGGTCAGGCAGGACCTGCCCAATAGATAAGTTGAGTATATGTGTGTGTGGATGTGGAAGTGTACTGAATATAATGTGTTTTGGTGAAGAACTAGTGGTCTATTTAATTATTTCCATGGTAAATAGAAGGCACATACTCTTCTGATGGAAAAACTGAGTTATGCTTGTGAATGATGAGTAGGGACCATTGTAGCTCTTGTGAGAAAGTAGCTTGAATAGCCTGAAAGAACCTTCCAAATGTAATATTTATGACTCAATGAGTCGTGGATTTCAAGCCACTAACAAGAAAGGCTGACACCAATAATCACAGCAACCTGTATACATGTCTCTGCATGATGAGTAGAATCACAGAATCATTTTGATTGGAAAAGACCTTTTAAGATCTTTCAGTCTAACCATTATCTAATTCTACCAAGTCTGGTGCTTAGCACCGCATCTATGCATTTTTTAAACAACTCCAGGGACGGGGATTCAGTCGCCTCCCTGGGGAGCCTATTCCAGTGTTTGAGAACCCTTCCAGTGAAGAAGATTCTTCTAATATCCAATCTAAATCTCCTCTGGTGCAACTTGAAGACATTTTGCCCTACCCTATCACTTGTTACTAAGAAGAATAGGATCAAAATACGATAAGCCTAGCTGTCTTTGCCTTTTTATTGCTTCATCTGCTGCTCTTTGAAACAGCTCTTTTTTACCTACCTATCACCAAAAAAAAACCACCAAAAACCAAAGGAAATGCCCTCCAAATCTTTTTTTGTACCCATAGGAGTATGAAATTGCAATAAGCAATATTCTGCCTTGTAGTAACAAGATTTAAACAAACAAACAAACAAAAAACATATTAAGCTATCACAGAGCTTATGTTGTTTTGTTTTGTTTTGTTTTTTTTTTAATTAATCACAAAGGGTATTTGTAACACCATGGAAAGGGTTATCTGCCCTTCACAGTTTGATACAACTTATATCTGAAGATACTGTGGTAGTTTTCTTCCATGCAGAATGTTTCCCTGGGTCACCATAGAAGACATTTAATATTGGGCCATCACATTTTTCTTTATTAAGCCTGTCATAAATGAGCGCATGGTAACAGAGGCACATGGTATTATGGGGATGGTGACTCAGATATTCTTGTTCTACTGAAAAAGTCCTAATCATCCTCAGAGTCCAAAACACTTCATCTGTAACAAAGGATAATCAAAATAAGGATGCTGGACAGTGGTTTACAGATTTCATCAGTATCTATTTGGGATGACTTGGGGGCTGGAACTAGATGATCCTTGTGATCCCTTCCAACCCTGACTGATTGTATGATTCTATGATTCTATGATCACCTGTGATTAATGTGCTGTAGTGAAAACCTGTCACAGGCACTTGGGGATGCAAAGGCCCCGAAGAAGAGAGCAATATGTGGCAATGCAATTAAAGTCTGTACCATTAGTCTGCTTGCAGAAGGAGATTGAACTGAGGTCAAGCATACAGATTCATCAAGTCTTTTGGTCTTTCAGGTTCTTGTCTTTGCCAAATTTAGTGTTTTTCAACAAGTTTTATTTTATTTATTATATATACTTATTATTTAGCTTATATAAACCAATGTGATTACTTAAAAAATCACATGCATAAAAATCTGGGGAAATAATGAAAGGTAGTACCACTTCCTCCTGCATGATGGTTTGTTCTTCTAGTATTTCAACTACTTTTATGATATTATTGCCCTTTCCTTTAGTCCTTAGGTTGAAGGAGTTAAAGCCGTTAATTTAGTTAGATGTGTGTGTGTCCACTGTGTACAGGCTATATAAGAAGACCTGATCTGACTCAGGCCACTGTTGTGGTATGCACTGTGAGAGGTAAGTCCTGCTTCTCAGAGTTTATAGGCTAAAGCTTGAATGAGGGTATGCAGAAAGAGAAGAATTGTTATTTGGGGGCAGAAAGCCACTGCATTTGGGACAACACCTTGCAAAATGTCATCATTACCTGAGAATGCCTTTTTTAACCTTAGAATCTACCCATCAAGCATGGACCTCTAGAGCACAAATTGAGCTTTCACTGGCCTGATCACCCTATGGAGGTGCCTTCTCTGCTGTCTTACAGACCACAGAAATGCTCTAAGTGACTGCCAACTGTGTTCCTAAGTCAGGTATCTTGACTAGGGAGTGAGTCCTGCTCATATTAAATACACTCTTAAATAGAATCATAGAATCAGTCAGGGTTGGCAGGGATCACAAGGATCGTCTAGTTCCAACCCCCCTGCCATGGGCAGGGACACCCTACTTAACTAAGAGTTGACCTCTTCTGGTGTTTGGCTGGTACAATTCCTTGTACACAAAGAAGTTAAGAGGAAGATTAAGAGAACAGGAAGTCTTCTAAGTACCTACCCAGTGTCTTAATCACAGAACACTATTTGCTCTGAATAAGCTTTTTTTATCCTATGGATTTGATTTTACAGTAGGTTAAATATGTTCCTTTATCAATACTTAAACAGCACTTCTGAGTAGTAGATCCACTCTGACTGGGAACAACAGTTCACCGATTCTTAATGGAGATTGGTTCATTCTCCCAAGAGGAGGACAGTGATAGGTAACACATGACTACTTTTAAGCTTTTAAGTATTTTAAGTATTGCAAGCACAAGGTAGAAGGCGGGGAAAGGACAGTGCTGGTGAGAAGAAAGCTACACACTGGTTCACATTGAAGAGCCCCCTCTCTGATTTCAGGTAGATCCAAAGACCTGCCCTATCACAGCTGGAAGAAAGGCTAATCCCTGAGATCATTATAGTCACAATCCTTCCTTGTGATCTTTATAAATCTCTCTGAACACAGAGGATGAGCATCCTAGTGGGATTGTCAGAATGCTTTTTTGTACAAATGCTTGGTTCAAAAGGAAACAGAGCACTGTGAAGTGTCCATGAAGAAGCAGCTATCTGAGGGTTTGCCCCATGAAGACTAACTTGCATCCTGCAGTTTCTTTTTTTTTTTTTCCCTTGCATAGGCTGTTTTTAATGGCTCATGTTTTAAATACACACTTTAATTATTCATGCATCCTTAACCACATTTCCTGTGCTTGCAACTTCTGCCATGGTACTAACCTCCTTATTTCACACCACTAAATGCCCATACTACACTGTGTACAAAACAGCATCTGGAGGTCTCCTGGAGAATGCATGCAGCAAGTATGTATGGCTTGTTTAAACATGTGTATGAGCTTGATTGCTTTGGCTTGTAAGTCAAGGAATGCAGCAAATCTAGCAGCATCCTGGCAAAATGGTTTTGGACCCAGTGCAAAAATTAAATTTTACTATGTGTAAGTTTTTGATTATACCTTCAAAAGACGTGTCTTCAGATGGGTTTGCTAATGCATGTCTCCTGAGAACGATGTATAGATAGGAATGGCTTGGAAATCACTTCAAGTCAAGTAAAAGGATAAGGAGAGAAGAATCACAGGAGTTCAGAGCACTGCTGACAAGTCTCATGCTCTCTGGGATTGATTCTTTCTACAGACTTTAAAAATGCAAACATGGATGGCTTTAGTAATGCAAATATAGACCATGTCCCAGATTAACATGAAGCATTTCTAATGCAAGGAAAGTTAGAAGTAAAATCCTTATAAAGTGCTTGCTTCTGTTGGAGGCTTGTAAATGTGGAATCACACTTCCATCAAAATACCAATCCAGGAGCTCAGTGTAATTATTGAAATAGAACCTTGCTCAATGTTACATATTCTTGATTTTGCTCCTTATGACCACTTGAGGTTTCTCAGGCCCATATCAGAGTAGCCTTATCAGAGAATCATGGAATCATAGAATCAAACAGATTGGAAGAGACATCAAAGATCATACAGTCCTACCTATCCCCCAGCCCTGTCCAGTCAACTAAACCATGACACTAAGTGCCTCATCCAATCTTTTCTTGAACACCTCCAGGGATGGCAACTCCACCACCTCCCCAGGGAGCCCATTCCAATGGCAAATCACTCTCTCTGGCAAGAACTTCCTCCTAACATCCAGCCTAGACCTCCCCTGGCACAACTTGAGACTGTGTCCCCTTGTTCTGTTGCTAGTTGCTTGGGAGAAGAGACCAACCACCACCTGGCTACAACCTCCCCTCAGGTAGTTGTAGACAGCAATGAGGTCTGCCCTGAGCCTCCTCTTCTCCAGGCTAAACAACCCCAGCTCCCTCAGCCTCTCCTCATAGGGTTTGTATTCCAGGCCCCTCATCAGCGTTGTTGCCATTCTCTGGACATGTTCCAGCACCTCAACATCTTTCTTGAATTGAGGAGCCCAGAACTGGGCATAGGACCCAAGGTGTGGCCTGACCAGTGTTGAGTACAGGGGCAGAATAAGCTCCCTCATCCTACTGGCCACGCTCTTTCTGATCCAGGCCAGGACACCATTGGCTGTCTTGTCCACCTGGGTACACTGCTGGCTCATCTTCAGCCTACTATCTACCAGTACCCCCAGGTCCCTGTCTTCCTTGTTTCAATTATGTGTAATAAAATCCTGCAAGCAGCAGAAACTCTGGAATTACTGCAGAAACATGGAAGGGAAGAAAGGGAAGGATGTAAATAGATCAGCTTGACATTTCTCTTCCTATCACTTCTCAATTATTCTTGGAAGCATTTTCTACATTCCCTAGTGTTTTTTCTAGCTCTGTGAGTTAAAAAAAAATAGGTTTCCTGTTGCATTTATAGGCTGTCCTATAACTTGCTGTCAACAAGTTCTAATATTGAGCCTGAATTTCCTTTCATTTATTCCCCTTCATCCTATTTATGTTATGGAACGCCAATCGCCTCTTCAGCTATTGATAGGAGAGCACAAGGACTGAGAAGGGAAGATTTGTGCAGCCTTTTGGCATCCTATTAGCTGTTTTACAATGGAGACTGTGCTGACATTATTGATTACACCTGCACTTGAATGTAAAGATTAGCTTAAGGAAGGATTGATGCTTTCAATGTTCAGTGTTGGCCACTTGAGGAATGTTTACAGATCAAATCAAACCTGAGTTTATCTGAGAGTCTATGGAAAACAGTTATTGTCCCTCTTCCATCTCTGGGTAAGTTTTCTCCAAGGGAGATGTCATAATCTATTTCAAAATAACTCTTCATTTTCAAAAAAACATTATTGTAGCTCAAGCACTCATTTTTATTTTTTTTCCCCTGGGAGAAAACCATCCAAGACAAGTGAACAGCTACTTCTCAATAACAACTGCCAGGGTTTTGAGTAAGCGAGGGCTGCATGTGTGAATGTGTGTCTTTTGGTTATTTAATTACTCCACAAGTCTCCCCATATCCTTAGTAACCTTCATTCTTTCGTTTCAGTTACATCATAGCTTTGCAGTTACTTTCACCAAACAGTCACTGTTTCTGAGGCAAAACTGCTAGACAGAAGCCTGGCTTTGTTTGCCATCCATGTTACTGTAGCATGGGCAGAAAATTTAAACAGACACCTATGACACCTCATGTGTTTTAGAAGCAGTTTTGTGATGCTCTGATGCCTTATGTTCTTCCTCACTAACTCCTACATTAAACTTTGTTCTCCTGAAAGGACCAAACTTTACTTCTTTCCTATGAGGATATACTGGTTGGAAAGGAGAAATTCTATTCTTTTTCTTCAGCTAACTAACAAAAAGTACTGTTGTATTGGCTCTTGCTGCTTTCCCAACAAGTAGGCACAGCACACATTTTAACCACATTTTGCAGCTTGTGTACTGGTACTGGTACCAGACAAACCCACCTACCAGAGGGTGAAAGATACCTTGTCTGGATCCTGGGGCTACTGTCCTGGTGGGAGCGGAAATCAGAGCACTGGAGGTTAAATCAGATGACTACTCCTCTTACTTTCTTGTAAGGGGTTTTACATTAAGTTATGTGTTTTGTGGTCATGGGCAGGACTTTTCAGAGAAGGTGATGAAATCAAATGTTCATAAGTTAATGACTTTCACTCACAGGTTTTTGGTTTTTAGGTTTTTGGGGTTTGTGGGGGGTTTTTTTGTTTGTTTTGTTTTGTTTTTAGTTAGATTTTCTTTTCAGCAATACGAAACTGAGAGGCTTAGCTGATACACCTGAAGACTGTTTGGCCATTCAGCAAGACGTGGACACAGTGGATAGCTGGGCAAAGAGGAACCTAAGGAGAGCCAACAAGGATAAGTGCAGAGAGGAAGGAATAATAAACTTCACCAGTACAGGCTGGGAGATGATCTTCTAGATAGCAGCCCCTTGAAGTAGGACCTAGGAGTCCTGGAGGAAAACAAACTATGCGTGACACAGCAGTGTGCCCTTGGGTCCAAGAAGGCCAATGACATCCTGGGGTGCCTTAAGAAGAGTGTGTCCAGCAGATCAAGGGAGGTTCTTCTCCCTCTCTACTCTGCCCTGCTGAGACCTCACCTGAGATACTGCATCCAGTTCTGGGCTGGATACTCTCTCCAGTTCAAGAGGGACAGGGGTCTACTTGAGAGAATCCAACAGAGGGCTACAATGATGATTAAAGGACTGGAGCATGTGCCTTATGAGGAGAGGCTAAGAGACCTGGGGCTTTATAGTCTGGAGAAAAGACTGAGAAGAGATCTAATAAATCTTTATAAAACATCTTGTTACTTAAATAATGATTTATGTAACTGTAGTGGTTAGAAGCCTCTGACAAATTTTCATTTCAGTTTTGCTTAATAATCACAGTACTGTCCCTGCACATACTGGAAATTAGGGAATGCCTAAGTCAGTGACAGATAAAAGAATGCAACAATGGAGACTGACCTGTTGGAAGGCATTGAAAAGGAAAAGAATCTGGGGATCCTAGTTGATGGGAGGTTGACCATGAGCCAGAAATAGGCTCTTGTCGCTAGGAGGGCCAGGGCCTTTCTGGGGTGGATTAAATGGGGTGAGGTTGCATCTGGAATACTATATCCTGTTCTGGGCCCCACAGTTCAAGAGGGATATAGAACTGCTTCAGAGAATCCAGAACAGAGCCACAAATATGATTAACGGAATGAAGCATCTCTTTTATGAGGAGAGACTGAGAGAGCTGGGGCTCTTTACCTTGGAGAAGAGGAGACTGAGAGGTGACCTCATCAATGTTTATAAATATGTAAAGGGTGAGTGTCAAGAGGATGGATCCAGGCTCTTCTCTGAGTTGTCTGATGACAGGACAGGGGGCAATGGGTGAAAGCTGAAGCATAGGAAGTTTCATTTGAACATGAGGGGGAATTTTTTCACTGTGAGGGTGACAGAACACTGGAACAGGCTGCCCAGAGGGGTTGTGGAGTCTCTCTCTGGAGATATTCAGGACTCACCCTGTGTGTGATGTGTGATCTAGTGTAGGTGATCCTGCTGTGGCAGGGGGGTGGGACTAGATCATCTTCTGAAGTCCCTTCCAGCCCCTGACATTCTGTGATTCTGTGATCTCCAAACTTCTAAATGTGTTAGACCATGCTTTTACTTCCCAGTTCTGCATGTTTTCCAGGTAAAATAGCTAAATGTGACAAGAATAATAAACTGGTAATTGAATGAAAGAAAAGAGGATGTGAGTTCTCTGTAAAACGCCCAAGTAAGACTAAAGCTTGGTCTACCATCAATGTGGTCAAAATCCACTGGCCATGTTAGTAGTGAGACTTCTACTCGTCATGCTCAGGTTAGGTTCTGACACTAGACGGAGCTTTCTCTCTAGCATTCTTAATTATATGTTCTGTTTTCCTCTCTGCTGACCCAATCAGCCTGGGTTCATCAGTGACCAAAAATCAGAAACCTTGCCTACTTCAAACCAC
Organism: Tricholaema leucomelas; assembly: GCA_013400475.1. Lineage (NCBI taxonomy): Eukaryota > Metazoa > Chordata > Aves > Piciformes > Lybiidae > Tricholaema lacrymosa > Tricholaema leucomelas. The sequence continues at coordinate 9,369 of WAAF01013777.1, read as the reverse complement.
ATTTAATTGCAGCCAAGGAAAGCCTTTCTGTTCTCACAGCCACTGTTTACACTTGGCTGATTGGGCTGAGTTATGCACTGCTCATTAAGGTTATAGTAATGTAATGGAGCTTCTCCAAAAGTACCACAAATAGAGCAGTGGTGCTTCTCTTGGAAATGACCTGTAGAAGAAGCAGAAGTAAAGGACACCCCGAGGCAGGTGATGGTGCTGCTCTATTGGCAGCAGGCAGCTTTCTTGGTTGTGTTCTTTCTGTGGTCAACTACTGTACCCTGTGGTTAGCCGAATAGCCATAACTTAAGATTGTACTGATGAGCAAACCTCAAATGAATGAGTAAGAGGTTGAACAAAAAGCTGGACATGATCCTCTCAACAGTATGACTAGCCTGAATCCTGGTAGAAGACTTTTTCTGATTTTGAGTGCCCTTTTTTTTTTATAATGTGACATTTTCTGGGAGAGTACAAGGAAATGTTAACCTCTGTTAACTTACGGGGGTGGGGGGGAACCAAACAAAAACCAACTGATTTTAAATTTCAGTTATGCACTTAAGTTGGTTCTTTTTATTTTCAAAGTGCTTTTATTTGCCTGGAGACAGTTTGAAAAAAAAAGTCACAGAGACTGTGGTGTACACAAGATTATCTCTTTGCTCTTCCATGGTTTAACTCAAAAAGGAAAGAGAAGTCTTTCATTCCAGAAGAGTTCAGATTAAGACTTTGTGGCATTACAACTTGGTGGTGAGGAATGAAAAACTCTTTACTACAAGCAGAAGGGATGGCATTAGGCAACTGTAAAGTAACTCACAACTTACTTCAAAATGTGTTTTCAAAAAACTTCAAGGATCTCAAAAGAAAAAAAATATTGCATGCTTTCTCAAGAACACGTTGGGATTCTCTACATTTTATTAGAAGATGTTTCAGTACAATATTTGTAAAGCCACAGTTCATCCCCTTTGAGTTTGAAATGGAGAAGCAGGAAAGGACATTGATGTAAACTGGGCTATATTATTCCTTCTTTCTTATAGATGGCTAATGAGGTTTCTGAGTTAGCTGCTTAGGTGCTCTCTATAATGGAGTGAGTTAGCGTGCTCTGATGTCCTCTCTGGAGGCCTCATGGACTGTATAGGGATCTAGGCTCCTAAACCACATGTTGGTCAGAATTTGGCAAATACTCTGCTTCAGATGATGGGCTGCATCAAGCATTTCTGTACATAAGGCTGGAGGTCTGGAGATCCAATTCCTGAAATATTTCATTATGTGTTATTACAAACCTGATCTCGCACCTACTAAGTCACTCAGAACTATAGACTTGGCAGTGACCAGCTCAGTGATGTGGAGGAAACTTAATTTGAATCCTGACCAGAATTTCTTATTTTACCTCCTACTCTAGAATTTACTTTCTGTGGTTCCTAGTGAAAACTCTGTTTCTGGAGGCAGAAGCTAAAAGCACAAAGGCTTTTCCCCTATCTTGCTCAAAGCAAAACCCTATGAGCAGCAGACAGCCTTGCTGAGAGAGAGCTGTGCTCTCTCTGAAATTCCTCCTCCTTTTCAGGCAGGACAAGCATGACAAGTGTGCAAGACAGAGAAATCTAATTATATTGCACATGTTCTAATTTAAGTTGCTGTAGGTTACTAGGAGTTTGAGTGGTAGAAACACGAGGTCACTTCATTTGCTTGGTGAGAAGTGGATAGACTTGATAGCTTTCATGATGTAATCACCTGAAGAGTGGATCTTCCCCACTGTCTGGGATTTCTTTCTTTGAAATAAAAAAGAGTCTTTCTTTAAAATTAAATGCCCAACGACTCATACACACAGAGATGCATGCACACAGAGGGGCAGGTAGAACATTGCATGTGCTGTGACTGCAGTTATGAGAATAATGCAATTTTTTATCACCACAAAGCTAAAGATCTTAAAGCAGTCATTCCTGGGTTTGGAACCTGTATGTCTGATACTTCCCTGAATGCCAGCTGGCTGGCAGCCTAAGTGTGCCTGCTGCACTGGAACACTGACCCGTATTTGTCCTCCTGTGGCAAACATAAATTCCAGTTGTATCTGTGACACCCATGGACACTTTTAATGGCATGTGCAGACTTTTGTAGCAAAGGATCAGTTTGTTTGCACTTCAGCCAGACGTGGACTTGGGACCTTGGTCATGGGAAACGTCATAGGCACTGGCAAAAACAAAGGTGAGAAATGTAAGCTCTTCTACAGACACTGTAAAAGGAATATGGAAAGGCCTTTGACAAATCACTGAGGCTTAGTATTTCCATCTCAGTGTGTGGAATAATGACTCTTTGTTCATGGAGTGCTGTGAGATTTATTGAAGATAGACTTTAGATACTAACACTGTCTTTTTGAATGGTGTGGTATGTGTCATAGAAAACACATGTAACAAACTTCCATTACTTGTTTATCCTCTGGTTTATACCCCATTGCCACATATAAACACACAAATATACTGGGTGTTGGTTGGTTGTTTTTTTTTTTCACTGAAGTAGTTTTTTTACAGAATGTGTGTCCATGGCTCCAGGTGGAGAAGGGCATGTAAGTCAATGGAAATAATTGCCTGTTCCTGGTATGTTAACAAGAGGTGCCATTGAATGGGAGCATGAATATTAAGCAGACTAAACCCTTAAGCTTTAATATCTGCTGCTGCAGTCCCTGTGTCTCAGTCCTTGTCACTGTGACAAACCTAAATGTCTCCTTTGACAAGGCAGGAAGAATATAGGTTTTGGTTTTTGTTTTTTTTATCACACCTCTTGTGCCAAGGCCTAGCCTTTGCACACAGCATTGGTGGTTTAAAAATACTCCCTTAATCAATAACAGCAAATGTCAAATATGTTACCTGTGGGAAAGGGAATGCCAGGCTTTTAATCTTTGGAGATACTACACCTGCAGGTATCTAGCATGCTCAGTTTTGCCTTACATTTTCCAGAATGAATAAAAAAATAAAATGGAAAAAAAAAATTTACTGTGATAAATCTCATAACCTCTAGTCAGGGAAAACTCAAATTCTCAGGTACCCGCAACAAGCTGAACAGTCTGCAGCAGCAGAAATTGCAACTGCTGCACAGAGAACTAGTATCTGGCACTTTAAGTGCACATTTTCCAGCTTTGCCCTTTCCACAATGTTCCACAGGGGCCATCCATCGCGACTGCTGATAAGGTCGTGTGCAGGGTGGGTGATGAATCTGCACTGATTACCGGTTTTCCTGTCTGGTTGCAGAAAATAGACATGCATGTATGCTTGAGAGAAATCCTTAAAGCGAGACTATGCAGAAGTGTATGTGTTGAGTAGTGGAAAACAGAACACAAGAGGGAAAGAACACAAAAAGAAAGACTAACAATTGAGTAAGAAATAAATACCTGGAGTGCAATAAGTATTTTTGTTCTTCTTTGAAGTGTGTCTAAAGCAATTGCCGAGTAGCCTTTACATAAGCAGTATTTACATAAGTAAACATAAGAAGTCTTTGCAACATAAGTGGCTACCTTGTGTAGTGGTTTGAGATTTGTTTTGGGTTTTTTTCTTCCTCTGCATTCCAAAAATTCCACCCTTCAGAAGACCAAATTTGACATTTCGATTTAGTCAGAGACTCCTTACAACGATTCAGAAGACAAAAGTAGCCACTGCCTAAAACTGACTCCAGAGTTCTTCATGTCTTCAGATCCAGGATGTTTTGATTTCATGATACTTTACCCATGTCTCTGAGGCCAATCCAGATTAGGTATCAGACTTAGCACCTGCTTTTACAGTTCAGAGGCAGCTTGTAGCCGTTTGGTGAGTACAGAGTTGGTTTGGAGGAATATTTCAGATATATTTGCCTCTTGAAAGTCCATGCTCAGCCAGCACAGAAGAATGGAGACTGGAATTGTGGTAACTTCCCCTGTGTCACATTGATAGTCTAAGTACATTGAACTGATGTCATCTGGCACATCACTTGCACTTGCAGAACCAGCTGTGGCACAACACTGTCCGCCCTTTGTCTGGGAAGAGAAACATCTTATCAGGCTCGTTGAGTTAGAAAGGCCATTAATAGTAAATCAACTCTATTGTACCGNGCAAGAAGGAGTTCAGCCAGCAGCCCCATCTCCCCAGCAGGCAAAAAGCTGAGAGCAAATCCCAGAGCCCAAGTGCCAAGTGAAGTGACTTCTATCTTTTGCTTCTAATACATCTCAGCGAGACTGTGAGCAAAGTAGACGTCACCATTGTTTTTATTTCACAGCCTGTGATCTAGTACTTGTCACCAAAACATTCTAGCTAGCTTCAAACTAGCACACAGGGGGACACACCACTTAAAAGCAGGGAATATGGCAAGTGAAACTAGTTGTAAAAAATATTAAATATTTATTTTGGTGCCAAGGATGAGGAGGAGTTGTAGGGTTGCATCTAGAACTGATATATGTCTAGCGTTGGAAATGATTCCAGAAGGAGAAGAGAAGGAGTTCCAAATGTGGAGATTTATTAGTCTGCCATATAGCCTCCTGATGGAATGCATTGAAGATCTGTTGCTGTAATTGCTTAACACTAGGTTGGACTAAACATGGGAGGATATGGAGAAGATATATAGTCACAGATTTTTGAGGCCAGAAAGAGATTTTGTGATCATTTAGTCAAACCTCCTGTATGACTCATTCCAGAGGATTTGCCTAAATGTATCCCTATTACAAGTCCAATAGCTGTCATGCTCTAGTGCATACTGGTTAGAAAAACTGGACAGCCTTGATTTGAAAGAAACTTCTGTTAATAGAGAGTGTATTACAATGATAAGCTATTCTGATTATTATTTATATCCTCTATTAAAATATGGGCCATGTTTCTCATCTGAGTTTTTCTGGCTTTGGTGTCAAGCCTGTGTTTCTGCTAAACCGAGGATTCTCTGTGGCACTCTTGTCCCCATGTATTTTTAGTCCCTTTGCTGTGTATCTCAGATGCTTATAACATCAGGTTCACCTCTGCTTTAGCCGGTCTCCCTCTCTCTCCTCAACTAGCTCTTGGAAACACTTATCTTCTGCCAATTTTCTTGGTACCAGTCCTACACAGTAAGTCACATTTTGAAAAGATGGACCAATGAATGCACTTTGATGTCTGAAATGTGTGCTGTCTACTTCTGATATACCCTGTGTGACAAACTGCTTGAAGAGGGGTATCTTCAGTGTCAGTAATTTTAGTTGCTCAGCTTGAGAACACAGTCAGCACTTAAGGCAATAACAGAACTGGGAATGGTTTTGCTTTGTCAACATGTGTAGAGCAAAGAAATGTACTTACGTGACTTGCTAGAACAAGGGCAATTAAAATGACAATGCCCTGAAGTGCTGGTGGTACTGCACCTTTATTCCATCTGGTCTCAGTATCTCCACTCCTAAGGGAACCCTATGCATAGAAATCACTCAATTTTTGCACAGGTTCAAGAATTTATGGGTTTCTCCAGATCTTCAGCATAGGATAAGCCAAGTTCTGACCCTGGAGAACTACAAGCTTTGCCTTTATGAGGACTCGTCCCAGGTCTGAATTTATATTTAAAAGCATTCCACCTGCCTATTCAACCTTATCAGTGAAAGACTGGGGACTCAATAACTAATTTTACCCCTAAGTGAGAAGCCTCAGAAGTCTGGGAGTTCATTTAAGTACAAAACTTTTTGGAATGCTTTGCAATCTTCTTTTCTAGACTACTGTTCCTGCTTTTTCTGGTCTGTGCTGATGTTGATACATCAGTGTAGAAGCCAAATCTAAACTTAGTCAGGACCTTTAAGTAATGCCTTAATAAAACTGTAGTTAGCCTGATGCTGTTGTTGTGAAAACAGTTGAGAAAGCCTTGCAAGTATAAAATCAAGGGACAATTAAATCTCAGCTTCGGCTCCCAAATGGATTTCCACTAGAGATTCACACTTAATAAAATACAGAAAATTGTGTTTTATTTTGGTACATAAATACTTGTAGTGGGGGACTGTGGCATTTAGAAGAGAGAATCACCCTGCCAGAAAACTCACTTCAGCAAAATGAGGCAGTCCAGTAAAGCCCCTTTTATGATCTGAGAAATGAGTGGTTTTATAGTGCACTAAATAAAACTTGCTATTTGAGCTGGAGTTTTATTGGTAAAGGTGATTCTGCCATAGCTGGGGTGGAAGGTGAGACAAGAGAGATGAGGGATGAACATCAAAGAGATACATGCTGTTCAGAAAAAGCATAGCATTGCCCCCAAAAATGTGGTGTCACTGATCATCTCATCTAGCACTGCCACAGGAATATTTTGTGTCATCATATTTTGTCGTTGCTCCAAAATGTTATTGCTAGCCTGTTTGAAAACCTGGGAAAGCCTATCCTCTGGGTGTGGTGGGAAGCCTGCAAAACCATCAGGGTGGAAGAATTCTTTTCAGGAAGCCAGTTCCAGAGAATAGTTCTTACAGAAGAGCATTCGGGTTTAGTTATTTCTTTGTGATTTTTCTGCTACCCAAAGTCACCACTGTTATGATCTTGAAAGAGAACTTGCAGATGAGCATTAGCATCATCATAGAATATACCCATACTTAGAAACATAGAATGTCAAGGGTTGTAAGGGACCTCAAAAGATAGGATCAACCAGGTTGAAAGAGACCTCCAAGATCATGCAATCCAACCTGTCACCCAGGCCCTATCCAGTCAACTAGACTATGGCACTGAGTGCCTCATCCAGGCTTTTCTTGAACACCTCGAGGGATGGTGACTCCACCACCTCCCTGGGTGGCCCATTCCAATGGCAAATCACTCTCTCTGGGAAGAACTTCCTCCCAATATCAAGCCTATACCTCCCCCGGCACAACTTAAGGCTGTGTCCCCTTGTTCTGTTGCTGGTTGCCTGGCAGTAGAGACCTGGGAGAAGAGATCATCTGGTCCAGCACCCATGCCGGAGCAGGATCACCTAGAGCAAGTCACACTGGAGTGCATCCAGGTGATTCTTGAATATCTCCATAGAGGGAAACTCCACAACCTCCCTGGGCAGCTGGTTCCAGTGCTCTGTCACCTTCATAGAAAAAAAAATCCTCCTCATGTTCTCGTGGAATTTCCTGTGCCTCAACTTCCACCCATTGGCCCATTGTCACTGGGCATCACAGGGAAGAGGCTGGCTCCATCCTCCTTGCACTCACCCCTTACATATTTATAAACATGAATGAGGTCACCCCTTAGTCATTTCCTTTCCATGCTAAAAAGCCCCATCTCCCTGAGTCTCTCCTCATAAGGAAGATTGTCAACTTCATTAAGCGTTGGACTCTCTCAAGCAGCTCCTTGTCCTTCTTGAGCTGGGGAGGCCCAGAAGTAGACACAATACCCCAGATGAGGGCAGAGAAGAGGGGAAGGATAACCCCCCTCAACCTACTAACCACACCCCTTCTAGTATACCCCAGAATGGCATTGGCCGTCCTGGACACAAGAGCACACTGCTGGCTCATGGCCATCCTCCTATCCACCAGGACTCACAAGTCCTTCTCCCCTTCACTGCTCTCCAGAAGGTCAGTCCCCAACCTATGCTGATCCTTGGGATTTTTCTTTCCCAGGTGCACAACTCTACACTTGCCCCTGATGAACTTCATTAGATTTCTCCCTGCTCAACTCTCCAGCCTGTCTAAGTCTCTCTGAATGGCAGCACAACTCTCCTGTGTGGCAGCAACTCCACCCAGCTCACTGTCATCAGAAAACTTGCTAACAGTGCACTCCATACCCTCAGACAGGTCATTAATGAATACACTGAATAATACTGATCCCAATACCAACCCATGGAAAACTCCATGAGTTACAGGCCTGCAGCTAGACTGTCTCATTGACCACAACTCTCTGACTTCTTTCCTTTAACCGGTTCCCAATCCACCTCACTACTCCATCACCCAGACCACACCTCCTCAGTTTAGCTATGAGGATGCTGTGGGAGACAGTGACAAATGCTTTACTGAAATCAAGGTAAAGCACATCCACTGCTCTTCCTTCATTTATCCACCTGGTTACATCCTCATAGAAGGTTATCAGGTTGGTAAAATATGACTTCCCCTTTGTAAAACCATGCTGGCTGCTCATAATGACCTTCTTGCCCCTGATGTGGCTAAGTACAGCACTGAGGTTGAGCCATTCCTTTATCTTTCTGGGAACAGAGGTGAGGCTGACTGCTCTGTAGTTACTTGGGTCCACCTTCTTACCCTTTTTGAAGAGTAGAGTGATGTTTGTCCTCCTCCAATCCCCAGGTACCTCTCCTGTCCACCATGACTTACCAAAAATGATGGAGAGTGGTCTGGCAATGACCTCTGCCATCACGGCATGCATCAGGACCCATGGACTTTACTTAACTGTTCCCTTATCCAGGCCTCACTAACCCAGCCCCCATCAACCAAGGAAGCCTTCTCCTTAACCTTGTCTTCCTCTGTGGCTTCAGGAGTGTGGGGCTCCTGAGTATAGATTTAGAGAAAGAAGGCATTCAGCAACTCTGCCTTATCTGCATCCTCTGTCACCAAGCCACCCGTCCCATTCAGCACCAGGCCTATATTGCCTCTAGTGTTGGTTCTTCCTGCAATATATTTGAAGAAGCCCTTCCTGTTGTCTTTGACTGCATTGCAAGAATTCCAAGGAGGCCTTAGCCTTCCTGATAGCCTCCCTACATCCCCTAACAGCCATCATATACGCCTGCCAGGTAGCCAGTCCCTCCTTCCACAATCTGTGGACTTTCTTCTTCCACTTGATTTTGTTCAGCAGCCCCCTACTTAACCATGCAGGTCTCCTGATCTCCTTTCTTGATTTCCTACTCATTGAAATACTCTGATCCTGAGCTTAGAAGAAGTATTTCTTGAATATTAACCAGCTATCTTGGGCCCCTTTGCCTTGTAGTACTCTGTCCCATGCTATTTCCCCTAGTAATTGCTTGAAGAGGCCAAAGTTGGACCTGCTGAAATCCAGAGTTGTGATCCTGTTACATATTCTGTTCCTGCCACTCATGATCCTGAACTCTAATGCCATACTTCTAGTATCCTTGTGCTGTGCTGGGTGGTTTTGTGTTGCAGAATTTGCTGCTTGTATGCTTGCTTGCCACAAGAACCATGGTCAAGCCCTCACAGACCAATGTCATCAAGGCCTTGCCACGCAGGACTCCAGACGATTCAATGTGAATTATGCTAGAGATGTTTATTGAACATTTCACTTACAGTATGTCCCCTCGGGCCACAAGGCACACGCCTACACATTAGCATAATTAGTCAAGGACAACCCATTCCATCAGCATAAACCACGCCTTGTTTTTCTCATTAACAAGGTGTCTGTTATCTATCCCTTCTGAGATAGGTTAGCCAGCTGTTTGTGAGAACCAAGGTCAGGATCCATCTGCTGTTATTCTTCTTCACTCCATTCCCACAGCTCT
>WAAF01013776.1:79229-99626 GCA_013400475.1 Tricholaema leucomelas | reverse complement strand
ACTTTGAGTTCTAATAGGCAAGATCAAGTTGTCCTGTTCTGGTTTGGGTTGTTTGGTTGGGTTTTTTGTCTTCCATCTTTGATCAAAATAGAGTTGCCACTGAAAGAAAAACAGAGAAACCTTCTCAAAAGTTGTGGCTGATGGTGATACAAACCCAGCCAAAGTGGTGTCTTTAAATTCCACCAGAACTGGATGAGTACTCAGAGATTTTGATGATAACCAAGATCACAACAGCCCTGTGAATGCTCCAGGCTTGAGGCAGACCACCTGAGAACTGCCCAACAGAAAAGGACCTGGGGGTACTGGTCAAGAGGCAGCTCAGTATGAGCCAGCATGTGCCCAGGTGGCCAAGAAGATCACCATCTTCCTGGCCTGGATCAGCAACAGTGTGGCCAGCAGGAGTAGGATAGGGATCATGGCCCTGTCATGGGTACTGGTGAGGCTGCGCTTTGAATGCTGGGTTCAGTTTTGGGTTCCTTACCCAAGGAGGACATTGAGGTGCTGGAGAATGTCCAGAAGGGCAATGAAGCTGGTGAAGACTCTAGAGCACAAGCATTGTGAAAAGCAGCTGAGGAACCTGAGGCTGTTTAGCCTGGAGAAATGGAAGCTGAAGGGAGACCTTGCTTGCTCCAACCCCCTGTGAAAGGAGGTTGGAGCTAGGTGGGGGTCAGCCTCTTCTCCCAAGCAGCAACTGCTAGGATGAGAGGAAATGGCCTCAAGTTGTACTAGAGGTGGTTTACATTAGACATTAGAAGAAACTTCTTCACTGGAAGGGTTCTCAAACACTGGAACAGGCTCCTTAGAGCCTGTTGAATCCCTCCCCCTGGAGGTGTTTCAGAGAGGCAGAGATGTGGTGCTGAGGGATATGTGTGGTGCTGAGGGACATGGTTTAGCTCCAGATTTGGGAGTGTTGGGCTAATGGTTGGGCTCAAGGATCTTAAAAGTCTTTTCCAAGCTAAGCAATTCTGACTCTATAAGGTTTTTATTTACTCACTCCCAAACTCAGGCACAAACCCATGCAGCACAGAGCTTGTCAGAAGCTCTCTTGTATATCCTGCTCCATCTATTCTCCTCCTCTGGCAGGATGATTGTCTTGCTCCTCTCCAAGCCTTGCTTGGTGCTTAGCTCTCCACTGCCAGTTCTCTGAGGTACTGAGCCCCACAGCTGGCTGCTTTCAGACAGCAACAACTGCTCAGCACTGCTGACAGCAAGGCCGCAGGACTTGTGGTGCTGCCAAATTAGAGAGGCTGCTAATCTGTCCATAGTTAAGTCCCAGCCCTGGACGTAGCTCATGTTTCATTCATGCTTGGATCTCAAACCCCAGAGCAATTGAGTCTTCTAATAATGTGCACATCAACATCAACAGGCTTGAACAGAACTGGGTTAGTGCACTCACAGAGGTCTACATGCACCTAAGCAGTGCCGAAGCCCACATCATCTTGGCTTGTGCTGCTTGCCAGCCAAACCTCCTGTTTCTTACACCTTTTGGAAAACAGAGATTAGGAGAGAAGAAGATTCTTGTGCTGTGGCCTTTTTTGTGCCACTTTTGTTGGCTTTTGGCCTCAGGTGCTCCCAGGCATCAGTTCTCAAACTGCTTTCAGCTACCTGTTGCTGTATTGCTTGCATTATGAGAAGTAAAAAATGCTGTCTGGTTTTAGCAAGTGCAAGTTTGACTGTGACATTTTATGTGTGCATTTAGAAGCTTTAGGAAATAATGTTGTGTGAGAACATTTCAGACTAAATCATGCCCAGCTCAGCCTGCTTGGTACTCAGAAAGCTCCTCTGAAATACAATATTCAGGTTTGGGTCTCCTAAAAAAAACCAAACAACCTGGGGCCACCGAGCTGTTCAAGGCTGGTGCTCAAAGTTAAGTGAAGAGAGGCTGAGGGAACTGGAGAAGAGAAAGCTGAGAGATCTCACTGCTCTCTTCCACCACCCAAAGAGGTCTAGAGGTTAGGTGAAGCCAGACTGCTCTGAGAGATGCACAGTGAAAGGACAAGAGGCAGCAGACATGTTTCATGGGAAGGGCAAGAGGCTACAGGCATGATTCCTGGGAAGGGCAAGGGGCAACAGGCAGTCTCATGGAAGTTAAGAGTATAAGGAAAAAGTACTTCATGACAATGTTAATGCAAAAGTGGAACACAGAGAAGAGGGAAATCTTCATCTCTGGTGGTACTCAAAACTCAACAGGACAAGAACCTACACAGCCTGACCTGCTTGAGACAGTAGCTCTGCTCAGGGCAGGAACCTCCATCCCAAGTTGTTCCATGATTCTATGACAAGAAAATTCAAATTAATCTCCTTATTCAATGTTCCAAACTTGTATTTTAACTAAAGAGCTGCCTCTCTGCTTGCCCACCACTTGAGAGTGGTGAGAGCCTGGAATGGGCTGCCCAGGGAGGTGGTTGAGGCCCCATCCCTGGAGGTGTTTAAGGCCAGGCTGGATGAGGCTCTCGCCAGGCTTATCTAGGCTAGGGCATCCCTGCCCATGGCAGGGGGTTGGAACTGGCTGCTCCTTGTGGTCTCTTCCAACCCTGACTGATTCTATGATTCTGTGAAATAATTTCTATGAAAGACAGTGCTCAGCAGGGCCAGAGCTGCCCTTAGAACACGTAAGAAGAGAGGCTTAGGTGGGAACATTTGGCTACTGGTTTTAATTCCACTTCACAACACTTCTTTGCTTCTGAGTGTTGTTTCCTTGGATTTATTCCATGCAGCACTTCACAGGCAGCTTTCTGATATCCTAAGCTCGGCTTTGATTAACATCTCTTTATTGATGCTGGGGAGTTTCAGTCACCTCTGTCTGTCCCTGCTCAGCTGTGGTAGTATGGGGATGCATGGAGATGTATGACAGTGCAGAGACCAGGCTTTGGTGAAAAAAAACCCTGAAAGCCCCCAGAAAATGTCCATCCAATGGTCTCAGGAGGCAGCAGCATACTGAAGGTTGGGATGTGAGATGGTACTGAAAGAATCAGTACTCCTGGCTAGTTGGGTGTGTTAGGGCTTCCTTTTTGAGGCTGAATCGGTCACATTCAAAGGCTTTGAAAAGCAGTTGCCACAAGTCTTTCTGGACCTTTAGGCATTTCAATGACGGGTGGTTTGTTGTTTTTTTTTTTCTCCCAAACCAGCCTTGTTTTCTCCTCTTAGTTCCCCTAAAAGAAATGCAAATCTCTTTTCCACTGTGCTGGAAATTTCTCCTGTTGTTTGAAATGCATTTCCTGTGACCCAGTGGACAGGAAAGTGCTGTTCCCACTGCATTTAGAGCCACCTTTTATGCCGGTGGAGGTCAAAGCCATTTAATCAGGATATGCCGTTTCAATCACATTTACATTTTTAATGCAAAGCTCAGGTCGGTTTCACACTAGAATGAGCTCTAGTTTTGTAACAAGCTTTAGCTGTCCTGGGCTTTGGAGCTTTCTCTCCTTTATCCCTCCCCTCCCCAGCCTTAGACGCCGTGGTGGTGACTTACAAAGTAACTTTTCCTCCACTGGGTTGATAAAATGCTGTAGAACCCTGACCACATAAGTGCTGAACAGCTTTTTATTGGGAGCTGATGGTGAAGGCTGCATTAAAAGCCTGGTGCTGCTGTGGTTAACCTAACAATGATGCCCCAGATGGCTTGCCTAGGTCACTGCTGCCCTTTCGTGGGAAGAGCACTGCACAGAGGATCACCATCTTCAGCCGGGATCCCATTCAGACCATGAGCTCTCCCAGTACTCTGCTTCCCTCACAAAGGCTCACAGCTTCAGTAAGACACCACTTGCGATCTTGCTGGGAGTAAGCCAGGCTAGAAAGTCCTGCTTGTGAAAGATACTTGTCACAGAAGCTCCAAAAGGAGCCTGCCCTGTCTCACTCCCTCCCAGGAGCCTTCTCTTTGCTCTTTTCCCTAAAAGCAGCTTTCACACAACAAGCCTTCTTCCCAAGAAGATGCTACGTGTTGAGTAAGTTAAGAGATAACGACACAGCAGATAGCTGAGTGTTTTCTGATGCCATCACAAGACGTTAGGGGTTGGAAGGGACCTCTGTAGATCATAGAGTCCAAACCCCTGCTACAGCAGGACCATAGAACCCAGTGCAGGTCTCACAGGAACACATCCAAACAGGGCTTGACATTCTCCAGCGAGGGAGACTCCACAATCCCTATGGGCAGCCTGTGCCAGTGCTCTGGGTCAAGAAGTTCCTCCTCATGTTGAAGTGGAACTTCCTGTGCCGTAGTTTCCATCTATTGCCCCCTGTCGTATCACAGAGCACAGGTGAGCAGAGCCTGCCCCCTGCCTCTTGACCCCCAGCCCTCAGATACTTATAAACGTTGATTAGATCCCCACTTCCTTCTGAGTTTGAGCAAACCACCTCTCCTTTTGCACCTGTAACCTTCTGGCTTCAACTCAATTCCTGCACTGTCCCCTGAGGAAATGGAAAATAAGGTCCCAAATACCTGCTTTTGTTAGGTTGTAAAGGAGAGGCAGAGAAGTGGCCAGCCTGGCAGGGAGTTGGCACCACCAAGTCAAGACAAGAACTTAGTGCAGACAGACAAGAGGCAGAAGGAGACAGACCTTGACCTTTAAAAGTAGGAGTCACAGGATGTTACAGGATCATAGGATGTTAGGGGTTGGAAGGGACCCAAAGAGATCATTCAGTCCAACCCCCCTGCCAGAGCAGGACCACACAGTCCAGCACAGGTCACAGAGGAATGCATCCAGACACAGCCTCTTTGGGGAGCCTGTGCCAGTGCTCTGTGACACTTACAGTAAAGAAGTTCCTTCATGTGTTGAGGTGGAACCTCCTGTGCTGCAACTTCATCATAGAATCAGCCAGGTTGGAAGAGACCTCCAAGCTCATCCAGTCCAACCTAGCATCCAGCCCTAGCCAGTCAGAGCTGTTAAGAAGGGCAAAAGCTAGCAGAAGAAATGGCACACACACACCCCATCCCCCCCAAATTTGTACTGCTAGGGCTGTGGCAATAGAAGGAGAGGCCTTAGGCAGCTCTGTTTTCATGGTAGTCTTGAAGATTGAGTTCCATTTAGGAAACAAAGCTGCATGCAGAAGTAGGATCCCCAAACCCTGCAAGCTAAAAGACAAAATGGCAGCATGAGTTTTTCTTTTCCTCATTGCATTCTTCCCTAACCAATGCTCAAGCACAGAGAAAAGGGAGAGAAAGTGTTTTGGTCTGGCTTCAGTTACATGGCATCACTTCTCTGAGCTCTGGTTTATTCTCTCCTACAAGGCCTCCTCATTACCTGTTACTGTGAGTAGTGGTCTTGACTGTAAGTGGAGAGATGCTGGAGCATTTGCCTGAAGTTCCTGCAGTATATATCTAACAGCAAGGGGATGAGTGTGCAAAGAAACACAAACATCCATAGCAGCAGGAGCAGATCACAGGAACACAGAAGGGGTTGGGTTGGAAGGGACTTCAAAGACCGTCCAGTTTTAACCCCTTTGCCATGGGCAGGGACACCTCCCACCAGCCCAGCTTGCTCAGGGCCTCATCCAGCCTCACCTTGAACACCTCCAGGGAGAGCACAGCCACAACCTACCTGTGCCAGTGTCTCCCCACTCTCACTGCCAGGAATTTCCTCCTAATCTCCAGTCTTAGTCTCTCCTCCTCAAGTTTCAATCCATTCCATCTCATCCTGTCACTCCCAGACCTTGTCAAAAATCCCTCCCCAGCTCTCTTCTAGCCTACTTCAGGTACTGGAAGGCCACTAGAAGGTCTCTCTGGACTGAACAGCCCCAACCCTCCCAGCCTGTCCTCACAGGAGAGGTGCTCCAGCCCTCTCATCATCCTTGTGGCCTCCTCTGGACTTGCTCCAGGATCTTCTATCCAGTAGCAGAGTCAGGCTTAATTATTGATGACTGAAGTGCTGTAATCTTTTACTTAGTAGCAAAACACAGCCTGAATGTCTCTCAGGTTATGTCAGATTGACAGAGCATCACTGTCAAAGGCATTGCCAAGTGTGCAGTGAGGGATCAAGTGCTGCGTACCAGAGCCAGAAAGGTGAATATTCAGATGAGACTCTCCATTTCCTTTGATAAAGAGCCAGGAATTCCAAGCTCAAGAACTGACTGATGGAAGTTGCCCTTGTCATGAACAAAATGGTAAACAGCTTCAGCATAATGAATTACAAGCAGAAATTGTACTAGGCAGTGATGGGGGAGATGATGGAAAGGTCATTTTGTCCTAATGCAGAGCTCTTCTCCAGCAGATACTGCTCGAGCTTCTGTGTGATTTGCTTTGTCAATGACCTCAAGACATCAAGATTTTCACAATTGCACATCACTCCTAACTGCAGATAGGTTTGGCATTCAGGTGCTTTCTCCAGGAGCACGAAATCTGCCTCTGAAATTTCCTCTTGCTTCTCCTAATCGCTTCTTAGCACGGAAGAGCTCATAGTGGTGTCAGCTGTTGGAGCAGAGATGCAAACTGGTGGCTCTTTGGGCTAAATGGTGTCTTAGTGAGCCTTTCCACCAAGGTTTGCATGAAGAGGTTGGTGAGGCTTTGTTTTCCCATACTGAAGATCTCCAGCATGAGAGAGGCTGCCCCTCAACCACAGACAAGTATTGTTTGGTCCCCACAGTGGAAGGAAGGGGTCAGAGGAAGTGATACCAGCTCGAGGTGGAAGGTTTTGGTGCTCACCTCTCAGATCCCTCTTAGTGAATTTGTGGTAGGCTGTGCCACAGATTCACAGATTGCATCAAGTTGGAAGGGACCCTCAGAGATCATCTTGTCCAACCTCCCTGCAGTCAGCAGGGACATCTGCAACTAGAGCAGGCTGCCCAGGGCCACATCAAGTCTGATCTTGAATGCCTTCAGGGACAGGGCCTTAACCACATCCCTGGGCAGCCTGTTCCAATGTCTCCCCACCTTCGTTGTGCAGACCTTCCTCTTGATGTCCAACTTTAATTTCCCCTGCTCTCGTTTCAAACCATTGCCCCTCCTCCTATCACCACAGGCCCTCCTCAGCCTTCCTGTAGGTCCCCTTCAGATCTAGAAAAGCAGCTCTAAGGTCTCCCTGGGGCCTTCTCTTCTCCAGGCTGAACAGCCCCAAAGAAAGTGAACTCCCAAGTTGAAAGAAGGGGTAGAAACCTTAAGCAGAGAGGTCATGGCTAATGTGCATTTTGAGTCTGGCCTGCCAGGAGCTCAAAGCAGCTTGTGGAGAGCATGGAGGAGAAATCTACAAGTGCCCTTTTTTAATGCCCTTTCAAAGTCTGGCACGGCTGAGCCAACACAGAGCCCATAACCCCACACATGGCTCCTCGTCCTCTGTGCCGAGAGGTGCATAGCTCTGCAGCCCTCCGTGGCTTCCACACTTGCTTCAGAGAGAGCAGTGGAGTTAATAAGGCTTTCTGGAGAACAGGCTTCAAGCTTCACAGCACAAACGTGGGGATTATTTGGCCTCTTGGTGGTATTCTAAAAGTAGAAGCTGCCCAAGAAGTCGCTGTGTCTGCAGCTGGTGCTTGCCAGAAACGCTTGTACCATCTATATGGATGAGTGGAGAGAAGGAGGGGGTGGGAGGGGAGTGTTGGGGGGGGAAAGGCCTCGGAGGGGAAACAGCTGAGGAGATACAAATGAAAATTCAATTAAACAGAAGACAAGGAAAATTCCAACCAGCACCGACGCCCTGCTCAAGGCTGCCCGCAAAGTCTTCATTTCGCCTCTGAGCCGAGCAGAGGAAGAAGGCAGCGGCGAAGAAAACAAATGACTGCCCTGGAAGGAGCTGAATTAGATGACCAGGAAGATAAAAACATTCAAATAAGGATCTTCTTTTCTGAGGTGCCTAGGGCTTGTAACAAATTCAACCAGAACAGTAGATCTTGGCCTTGTAACCATTCCAAAGCATCTCCGACGTGCAGGAATTTTTTTCTATCCTAGAGGACTGAGTTTTATTTGCCAACTGGAAGGCTTGAAGTGGACAATGAACGTAATACTCTGTTGCTTTCCACCTCATATGGCCATCAGAATGATGCTAACTGGAGATGTGAAACCCAGGATGGTGCCTTTTTGCACTCCCTTTACCTGCTGCCCTCAGTTTAGCTGGTGTGGGGTAGAGAAGTGGATCCGTGGGGCTTGCTCTGGTTGCTTCTGGTTTCCCTTTTTGTGGGAAGGGGCTTGCAAGTGCTTGGTGTAATCTCTTGCATCAAAGAAGCTGAATACTCTTTTCTTTCTTCAAATAAACTGTCAGTCCTCCAGAAAGTGGCTGTCATCAGTTTATTTCAGCTTTGGTTTGCTCTTTGCCAGCTGTGTGAGGAGCATGTTCAATGTAACCACTCATTCCAACAGCTTCATTTCTCCCATAAGCATTTTGCTTCTTTTGGGGGTGTCACCACAATCCCATTTCAACGCCTGCTAATAGTAATTGAAAGCCATTTTAAGCTTGCATGTAGTATCAGGGCTTCAGCTGTGTTTTATTTCTGTAAAGCAGAGATAATAGTGAGCTCTGACAGACAGCAGGGAGCTAAACAACAGCCAAGGCTACCACGCTTTTGGAAACCTCCACTGCTAGAGGAATCTCAGTCTATAGGCTAGATCCATATCCTGCTGGATCTGGACTTTAGTCTGGAGAAGAGCAGCCTGAGAGGGGATCTGATTGATGCTCAGCAAGAGCTAAAGGGTGGGGGGCAAGAGGATGGGGACAGGCTGTTGTCAGTGGTGCTCAAGGACAGCACAAGGGGCAGCAGGTACAGGCTCCATCTGAACAGGAGGAGAAACTTGTTTGGTGTGAGGGTGCTGGAGGCCTGGAGCAGGCTGCCCAGAGAGGTTGTGGAGTCTCCTCTGGAGAGACTCCAAACCTGCCTGGCCATTGTGCTCCTGGGCTACATGCTCTGGGTGTCCTGCTTTAGCAGGGGCTTGAACTAGACAGTCTGCAGAGGTTCCTTCCAACCTCTGCCACGCTGGGATTCTGACATTCTGTGATTTTGGTGGGACTGGACTAGATTATCTCCAGAGGTTCCTTCCAACTCCTATCATGCTGTGATTCTGTGATTCTGTGACTCAGAGTGCTTCTGATCATGTTCTGAATGCAAAGTGTGATCAGCAGTGGCCAGAAAGAAGTTAGGCACAAAATTGTCAGGAGCTTTGCCTTTGCAAAGAAGGTGGCCAGGCCTTCAGGCTGTGCTTGAGGGAAATGTTGTTAATCCTTCTACAGGAAGCAAAGGGGAACAGGAGTGAATGGGTGCTGGCTGGGTTGGCCCAATGTGTTTAGACTAAGGGGTCTTCTAGACCATTAGGGAGGGGATGTCAGCTCTGTGGGGAAGTAGAAATCAGCTGCTAGGGGTAACAGGCACAAATTTGAACATCAGGAGTTTCGTCTCAACATGAGGAGAGCTTCTTTGATTTAAGAGTCATGGAGCACTGGAGCAGGCTGCCCAGAGAGGTGGCAGAGTCTCCATCTCTGGAGCCATTCCAAGACCTGCCTGGACACATTTCTGTGTGACCTTCTCTAGGTGACCCTGCTTTGGCAGGAGGGTTGGCCTGGATGATCTCCAGAGGTCCCTTCCTACCCCTGTCCTTCTGTGATGCTATCTGCTGAGTTCCTGGTTCTCAGTTCTTTGAGCTGATCCCATCTCTGTGCTAGGGGGATCCCAATGACTGGCATTTGAAACAGCCAGACCCAAGTCATTACATTATCACACTGAGGCCAGGCTTCAAGTAAAAGAGATTTGGCTTGTTCTTTACACTGCTTGGCTCCTATCCTCCATGTCCTGCCATTATAATGGAGGATTATCTGCACTGGAGGTTTTCTTCATTTCCATTGTGGTGGGGCAGGGAATTTTCATTGAGGGCAGGCAGAGATAGGAGGAGATTGGCTGCAGTGCTAGCGCCTTTGTTATCCGCCCAGCAGAGCCTGACATCCCCTGACACTGCCGGAGGCTTGGCGAGGGGCTCTTCTTTATTGCAGTGTGTGGAAGACATTGTTTTCTGAGAGGGAGGAGAATTGGCCCTTTATTGCCCAGGAGTCACTGGGCAGTAGTCAGCAGGCTGCACTAGCTGGGCTTTGTTGTGATGTTGGCTTCTCAGCCAGTGCTTTTGTTGGGCTCATCTCTTCTTTTCCTCTGCCTGTCTTTGGTAGGGTTTAAGGTGGATCCAGGCTCTCCGTCTCTCCCAAACCCTCTGCCTTTCTACCACAAGCATAGGAGCAGAGGGATTTATATTTTTCCAGCTTAGAGTTCTCCATAAAGCCCCTTCCCTGAGATCACAGCATGGGGGTTGGAGGGGATCTCTTGAGAATATCCAGTCACAGAATGTGCACAGAGTCACAGAATTAACCAGGTTGGAAAAGACCTTTAGGATCATCCAGTCCAACCTATCACCTGACCTTTCTAATTAACTAACCCATGGCACTAAGTGCCTCATCCAGCCTCCAGTGATGGTGACTCCACCACCTCCCTGGGCAGCCCATTCCAATGTCAATCACTCCTTCTGTGAAGAACTTCTTCCTAACATCCAGCCTGAACCTGCCCTGGCAGAGCTTGAGGTTGTGTCCTCTTGTTCTGTCACTGGGTGCCTGGGAGAAGAGCTCAACCCCACCTGGATAACTTCCCCTCCAGCAGTTGCAGTGATGTCTGCCCTGAGCCTCCTGTTCTCCAGGCTGAACACCCCCAGCTCCTTCAGCCACTCTCACAGTGCTGTGCTCCAGGCCCTTCACAGCCCAGTCCAATCTCACTGCTAAAGCAGGGGCACCCACGGCAGGATCACAATATCCATGCCTAGATGGATTCCACAGCCTCTCTGGGCAGCCTGCTTCAGGGCTCCAGCACCCTCCTAGCAAAGCAGTTTCCCCTTCTGTTTTGGTGGCAAACATCCCGACCTCCTGACAGCGAGACAGCAGCTGTCCTGCTGCGGCTCGCCTTAGCTCATTGGGTTCCTCCACTCCATCTGCAGTCCATGAATGGGTTGTGCCGCTTGGGCAGGCAGCGTCAGCTGGTTTCAGGATTGCATTACACCCACGCAAGAAGGGCTGTGGCTTGCTGGTTTGCACCAAAGCTGCAGCAAAGCACCACAGAGTCCTTGTAACGCTCCTCACCCGCTGCCAGGTCTGTCTTGAGGTGGAAGCCAGCTGGTGTAGTCACCTCGCCTCTTCCCACAGCCTGGGCACTGCCTGCACACTGCCCTCCCTGAGGGGCACCTTCTGGACACAGGACAAGGCGTGGGGACACCGTGGAGCAGAGAGCAGTCTGCACTGGATTCGCTTCCAGACTGAGGCATATCAAGCGTTGGGGCTTCGGTGTCAAGCCCCGAGCCGGCAGCAGTGGCAGTGTGGCAAGCGCGAGCAGCTTTTTCTCTCTGGCATCAGGGAAGCGTTAAGCTGGCCTGGTGTGACAGATTCATCATTCAATCAGCCCAACTTGGCCCAAGGGCAGCATTTCTCGGGGCTTGCTCATCCCAGAAATGCCTTCGGTTTGGAAATACAAAGGCAGAGGTGAATGGAGAGACACTCGTCTCAGACTCTGCTCTGGACTGGAGGCTGGCAGGGCAGTTCCTCCAGGACACAAACCCAAAAGGGAGGATCAGCTGCTGCTTTTCTCTGCCGAGCAAGTGGAAGCCTGGTTGCAAGAGTCATGCAGCCACTCTCCACGCACAGAGCCAGCCTTCCTTCCCTGTGCTCACTCACATTGCTCTCCAGGAGCTCCAGATCAGCTCCCAGGACCAAACATGCTGCAGAAGTCTGCACCACACTTCAGAAGAGGTTTTGGGCACCTGCATTTTTCCTGGATAAATTGAGGCCTCTGTCTTGTTAGGGTGACTGCTCAGGTAGAAATGCAGAGGGCCAGGTGACTCACCAGGCAGTTCTGCATTCCTCAGCTAAGAGGTTCTGCTATAAATACATTTTTTCCATGGAGGGGAGAATATGTGAGCATGTGGACTGCCTTTGCTTATGCTTTTTGGATCCTAGAAACATGTCAGTGGTGAAGCAAAACGGGCAGAGTAGTTAATCATTTGGCTAGCAGGGATAGCTGGAAAATGCTGTTTGCTGGCCAGGCTGGAAGTATAACTTCAAACCCCAAATGAGAGAACTTAAGGACTGTAAATTTGTGCTAGGATAACTGATTCAGGGCTTGGCATCTCTGGGAACCTAGCAGATGGACAGGCTGGCTGACAGATACCCAAACCAATTTCATCTGATACTGAACTTTCCATTTCCAAGCTGATTTCTTGCATTATGAATCTTTTAAGCACATCTGTCTGCAGGTGCTGCAAAAGAAGGGGAAACAGAGCTCTTATAGTGGGGGAAGGTTATAAGCCTGTACAGAACAAACTGGAAGCATCCTCAGCCTGTCCAGCCTACCTGAGGTATGGAGGGTCCTTGGGTCAGTCCAGGAACTGGAAGGAGAGCCTGTCCCCAAGGCCAGAAGTGTGCCAGCATATGCAGGAGTCAGCTGCAGACAGAATCCCAGCATGATGGGGGTTGGAAAGAGACCTCTGGAGATCATCCAGT
The DNA here is from genome assembly GCA_013400475.1 of Tricholaema leucomelas. NCBI lineage: Eukaryota > Metazoa > Chordata > Aves > Piciformes > Lybiidae > Tricholaema lacrymosa > Tricholaema leucomelas. The sequence continues at coordinate 87,192 of WAAF01013776.1, read as the reverse complement.
GCAACCCCACTGCTAGAGTGGAGGCATCCACAGCAGCTTGCCCAGGATCAAAATGCCCCGGGAGGGGGTTGAAATCTCTCCAGAGAAGCAGACTCCACAGCCTCTCTGAGCAGCCTGCTCCAGGGCTCCAGCACCTTCACACCAAACAAGTTTCTCCTCCTGTTCAGATAGAACCTCCTGGGTTCCATTTTGTGCCCATTGCCCCTTGTCCTGTCCCTGGGCACCACTGACAAGAGTCTGTCCCCAGCCTCTTACCCCCACCCTTTAGCTCTTGCTGAGCATTGCTCGGATCCCCTCTGGGGCGGCTCTTCTGCAAGCTCTCAGCCTCAGGGCTCTCAGCCTTTGCTCCTCGCTGCTCCAGGCCCCTCAGCAGCTTTGCAGCCTCTGCTGAACTTGTCTCCAGCAGTTCCCTATCTCTCTTGAACTGAGGATCCCAGAACTGGACCCAGTCCTCCAGCTGTGGCTTCACCAGGGCGGAGGTGCAGTACAGGACAGAGCAGATTCCACACTCTTGGAAAGGCAGGTTTGAACTCAGGAGCTCAGCAAATTTGTGTAGTGCCAAGGAAGATTTTATCCAAAGGTGCTGTTGGATTATTTGGTTCTCTGCTCCGGTTTGCTTTGCTGCCACACTAACAGACATGGTACATGTGAAAGGTGGGGCCATGAGCCAGCATAAAGGCAGAAGATGATGGGTGTTGCTTGAGCCCTTTACTGCCTTTGCAGCTGCAGCAGTTATTGGAAGGCACTAACCATAGAGTCACAGAATTAACCAGGTTGGAAAAGACCTCTAGGATCATCCAGTCCAACCTGTCACTTGACCCTTCTGATTAACTAAACTGTGGCACTAAGTGCCTCATCCAGCCTCCAGTGATGGTGACTCCACCACCTCCCTGGGCAGCCCATTCCAATGTCAATCACTCTTTCTGTGAAGAACTTCTTCCCAACATCCAGCCCAAATCTGCCCTGGCACAGCTTGAGACTGTGTCCTCTTGTTCTGTCACTGAGTGCCTGGGAGAAGAGCTCAACCACACCTGGCTACAACCTCCCTTCAGGTACTTGTAGAGAGCAACGAGCTCTGCCCTGAGCCTCCTCTTCTGCAGGCTGCACACCCCCAGCTCCCTCAGCCTCTCCTCACAGTGCTGTGCTCCAGGCCCCTCACCAGCCCTGGTGCCCTTCTCTGGACACACTTAAGCACCTCAACATCCTTCCTAAATTCCTAAATCCCTCTGCACTGCTCCTGGCCTTTTAGTTGAATGCTCACACTCTCTCCAGCAGCCAAACTTGTGGCTTTTCAGGCTGGCTAAAGCTCAACAGAACCAAGACCTTGTCGTTTGTTTTCACCGTTACTATTATTTTTCTATTTCAAAGCAGAGGTTGCTGCTGCGAGCTCCCCACTGTTTGCTCACAAAGGCAAGCAAGGGAAATAGTTATTTTTCATCCTGAACCTTTTGTCCTTTCCATTTTCTGATCCACGTGAGGCGACTTTGCTGGTCATTAGCCGAGTTAGTAAAGCGAGCTCCTTTTGTTGGGCAGGAGCAGGGAAACATCAAATGTCTGGTTCCATGGTAGCAATTTGCTCTTGAAATAAAAGCAAGCCTTGATAAGTTGCTACCCTCAGCTATATTTGTCCTGGTAAATAAACATCATCAGGATCTGAGCACAAATCCATGTTGCTGGGCCCTGTTTAGCTATGCTGAGATTGTGGCAGGCTGACAAAATTCCCTCCTCGTTCTGTCTGGTTCACGTCTGGCAGGTTTCTGCTCTACCTAGCCCAGGATGTCTCCTTTTAGGCACTGATCAGCACAGCAAACAGCTCTAAGGAGGCATCCCAAGCGTGCAGAGCCCTGCCTGCCCTCCATAGCTTTGCTGTTCAGAGGTTAGGCTTTGTGTCAGTGGAAGGATTTGCCTCTGTGGTGCCTTGGAAGGGTGGATTTGCATAGAGGGAAGTGTGGTTTGCCAGCTTGGGACTCACAGGGCACAGAGGAGAGCCGCAGGACTGATGAAGGGACTGGTGGGGAAGGCTGATGAGGAGAGGCTGAGGGAGCTGGGGGTGGTTAGCCTGGAGGAGAAGAGACTCAGTGGACCTTATCACACTCTACAGCTGCCTGAAGGGAAGGTGTAGTCAGGTAGGGGTCAGGGTCCAGTCCCAGCCAGCTTGTGTCAGTATGAGAAGACATGGCCTGAAGCTGCCTTAGGTTGGATGTCAGGAAGCAGTTCTTCACAGAAAGAGGAATTAGACACTGGAATGCACTGCCCAGGGAGGTGATGGAGTCGCCATCCCTGGAGGTGTTTAAGGAAAGCTTGGATGTGGCACTTAGTGCCACGGTCTGGTCAGTGTGGTGGTGTTAGTTCCTAGGCTGGAGTTGATGATCTCAGAGGTCTGTTCCAGCCTCAATAGTTCTGTGATTCTGTGCTCACACCCTCACTGCCCACATTGCTTAAGGACAGTAAGAGATACCTGCTGGCTTAAGCAGGCCAGAAGCAGCCCTGTGCATCTCTCTCTGGGAGGAAGATGCTGTTTTCTAGGATACTCATAAAAAGGTCATTAACCATTTGGCCATGGGCTGTTCTGCTTAACAGTGACATTCCTCCCTTGAACCTCAAAACAACAGCTTCAGTGCTTCTTCCCTGGCAGGCAGCAGGACCCAAAATAAAACTGAGCAGCAGCAGGAGACCAAGCGAAACACGACAGTGACATTTGTTCCACTTGGAGCAGCAGAGCCACCGCTAATTTGGGCTGGAAGATGGGGGCACATGGCAAGGGTGGTTGGATGGCTTCAGTGGGTAAGCACAGTGGCTGCTGCTACACACTCAGCAGAGACACAGGTCACATCAGAAATAGGCAACCTGCAGCTCTGTGTCCAGTTCTGTAAGAAGGACATGGACCTGTTGGAGCAGGTACAGAGGAGGCCCTGAGCCTCCTCTTCTGCAGGCTGCACACCCCCAGCTCCCTCAGCCTCTCCTCACAGGGCTGTGCTCCAGGGCCCTCCCCAGCCTTGCTGCCCTTCTCTGGACACGCTCAAGCACCTCAACATCTTTCTTAAATTGAGGGGTCCAGAAGAGGACACAGAAGATGGTGCTTGCTGTAGAGAGACATGTCCAGGCTGATTCTCCTCTCCTTTTAACCCTCCAGATTAATGCAATGATGCCTTGAGCAGTGGAAATAGTGAGCTCCAGCTTCAGGGAATCTTGTCTCAAGAGTGAGCACTGGGCTGGTTCCTTGGAGGTGCATTTCTAAAGGAGATATAAGAAAACTGAGGACAGACTTCTGAGCAGGGCCTGTTGTGACAGGACAAGGGGTGATGGTTTGAACTGAAAGACGGAGGTTCAGAGTGGAGAGAAGGGAAAAATGTTTGATACTGAGGGTGAGGAGAGCCTGGCCCAGGTTGCCCAGAGAAGTGGGAGTTGCCCCATGCCTGGACCCATTGCAGGCCAGGTTGTTTGCGGCTCTGAGCAACCTGCTGGAGTTGCAGATGTCCCTGCTGACTGCAGGAAAGTTGGACTGGATGAGCTTTTAGATCCCTTCCTCCCCAAACCAGTCTGTGATTCTGTAATTCTGTGCCCATCTCTGAGTGAGGGATCAGGGAGAAGTTCTCCCCTCCACACAGCCTTTTCATACCACTTCTAAGAGCTCAGTGCCTTTGAGGTCTGAGCAGAAATGGCCAAGAAACAGAAGCATTGTGCAGAGAGGGGCAGGAGGCTCACACAGAAGCATTGTGGAGAGAGGGGCAGGAGGCTCACACAGGAGCACAGGAGGTGATGCACTAAACTAGGAGACCTTGAAGAGCAGACTGAGAAAAACGTCAGAGGAACTTATTACCTCCCATATGTTGGAGATGTCCCTACTTACTGTGAGCTTTGAGGGTCCCTTCCAAGCCAATGCATTCTGTGCTCCTATTGTCCCGTGTAGGCCAAACCCAGGAGTGGCTGAGGATGGTTGAGAAGGGTGTCAGAAGGAAATTGGTCAGGAAATGGGTGTGGGGTGGGCGTGAGGAGTGCGGCACGGTGCCACTCGCAGCACTTCAGCACTCAGTGGGAGAGCAAAATCGGTTTAAGCGAGAAGAACTTAACAGAGATTCAGGGCGGGGGTGGGTGCAGCAGAACCAACTCTGAAAATGGCCTTTTTGGTAGCAGAGAAGAAAAGGGGAGGCCGGGAAGGGATCTGCTTGTGGTGAGCGGCGAGTACCAGCCCCCGGCAACAAAGAGCTCTGTTTGCGGGATGTGCCCTGAGGAAAATGCAGATCTGTTCCAACCTCCCAGACCTCCCCCCCTCTTTCTCCTCTACTTTTCTGCCACCTTCCTTCTGCCAGCCCCACGCCCGAGCAGAGCCCAGAAGAAGTCATTTAGAGCTCGTTGATTAAAACCACGTCAGGGAAGCGCAGCGCCAGAGCTGGAGGCGATTGGCAACCCCCAGCCCCTGTGATTTTTGTTCTGTAGATTCCTAAAGAGGAGGAAAAATGCCTCGTGCTGATGGCTTTGGAGAAGAGAGGGGTGGAGAGGGGGGTGAAATAAAATAATTGTTGTAGCAACAGGAAAATGCAGAGCTTAGATTTTGTGTAGATGGCTTATTAGGTCAGGGCTGGAACAGGCTTTGATTTGTATTGCTGATGATTGTACAGGGGCACTAATAGGCCAAAGGAGCCAGGGATCTTTGTTGCTTTTGTAGTTTAATGAGGAAAATATTGTGTAATGTGATGATTATTTCCCAATCTAAAAAGCAGGGGAAGAGGATGGGAAAGAGAAACCTGGGAAGTGAATAAAAGCTGTCATTTTAATGAGGGTTTCCCTTCTGCCAGTCACTTGCTCCCTTCTATACAGCCCAAAATATGCCCAAATCTTTTATACCTCTATAAATTAATATTTCACATCATCTTATGCTTGATAGTATAGAAAACTTTTCCCTTAGTATGCTGAGCATTTTGCTTATGCAAATACTCACATATCTGAACCTGCTGAAGCCCACAGGATTGCTCAAGGGCTAAAATGAGGTAGCACAAGAGGAAATGGCCTGAAATTTGCCATTGGAATGGGCTGCCCAGGGAGGTGGTGGAGTCACCATCCCTGGAGGTGTTCAAGAAAAGACTGGATCAGGCACTTAGTGCCATGCTCTGGTTGATTGGCTAGGGCTGGGTGCTAGGTTGGACTGGATGAGCTTGGAGGTCTCTTCCAACCTGGTTGATTCTATGATTCTATGACTCTAAATTGTGTCAGGGAAGGGTTAGGTTGGACAACAGGAAAATTTATTGACTGGAAGAGTGGTCAGGGATTGGAACAGGCTGCCCAGGGTGGTGGGGGAGTCACCATCCTTACAGGTGTGGGCATGGCATTGTAGGACATGGTTTAACGGCTATGGTGGTGTTGGGTTGGTCTCAGAGGGCTTTTCCACCTCAGAGAATTTTATGATTCCATGCTTTATGTCTGCAGGACTGTTCTATGCTTGAGCACAGGGAAACCATTGCACAATCCCTATGCTGTCTGTGTGAGAGCTCTGCCTTCTGGAAAAGCGAGGCAGAGACATCTGCTGAGCCCATTTGGAGCCAGAGACTCTCCTCATTTCCATCCCTGCAATCCAGTGGGATTACCTCACTACTCACCAAGCAGGATGTTTTGGTTGGTGATATGCTTTGGTGTGGCCAAGGCTGGATGGAGAGCTGAGGAGGACACCTGTCTGCAGCATTGTGCACAGAGGTTTTGGTCCAGGAGTGAGTTGCTTTGGGGGGGCAAGGCTGGATGGAGAGCTGAGGAGGACACCTGTCTGCAGCATTGTGCTTAGCAGCTTCACCAATTCAGGACAGCAGAATTGCTCCGTTTCACAGGTAGCGAGGTGGAGGTGGGACAAATTGAAGGACTTGCCTGTGCAGCCAGCACAGTCAAACCCAGAGGGTCTCCCATCTCCTCTCACATCCTAACTGCAAATCGTCACTTTTCCAGGCGTGTCCCCTTCCTTTCAGCAAGCTCGGGGCCCGTGAAAAGGAGTTTTCACACTCGGTGCCTCTTGGAGAGGCTTTGTAGCTCTTAGCAGCTGACCTTCCTTTTGTCCCACAGAAAAACAGAGCTGTTTGCAAAGCTGAGCCTAAGGAAGAGGAAGAGTAGGGTACCTGACACCACTGTGATTTGAACAGAGAAGTGTGAAGGCTCAGAAGCAGTAAAGTGCCAGGGAGCCCTGCAGCATTTGGAAGGAGAGGTTGGTGCCTCTCGGGTTGGAGGGACTGTTTGTCACGGTCGCTTAAGTTCTCAGGAAAGATCCAGCGTGACTTCTTGCTACCTTTGGGTCTTGGAGGAAATGAATCTGATTCACTGAGCTTTCACATCACATATTGCTGTGGAGCTGTGGCTGGCCTGGAAGCCTCTTAGCTGATTACCTGCTGGATTTTAAATAACTGAAAGAAAAAAAAACAACCCAAAAAATCCTTCTTTGAAGCCTAATCTAAGCAAATGTGTGAAATGAGGAAGAAACAGGGTTGGTCATCCTGAAAACAGGCATAAGGGATTTTGCATTTCAGTTTGACAGCCAGCATTTGGGAGCAGACAGCGAACAGGAGTAAATAATTGTGCACAGTGATCAGCTTGAGCTTGGTGATTTGCTTCTTTCCACTGTGAAGGTTCCGTGGTTCTCCTCCCATCATTTGTCAGCATCTGCTACGCTCAGAAGCCGCTGCAGGGTTTCTACCTCTTTTTCTTCTCCAGCCTCTCTGATAACTCCTGGATTTTCTTTAAAAGCCCCTGAAGGGTTTTGAGAGACCTTTCAGAGACCTCAGTTCCAGGGTGGGTGGTTGGAGGTTGGTTTTTTTTTTTTGGTGGGGGAAAGAACTAATAATCTCATCCTCTGTGGCAGCACAGAAATTGATGGAGGAAAATAAACCTTGAAAATCCAATTATAGCTAGAAAGAGATCCGTGTGCTCATCGTGCTTTTAAAGAAGGGATTTGGGAAATGCAATTCTTAGATGCTTTAGAGCAGCACCTTGTTATCAGCCATCTCTTTAAAGGCCTGGAAAGCTGCAAAACATTTGATAATCAGGATTATTTCCCCCCACACGCCCTGACTTGTGTACGGTGCACATTGCCGGTGCCTCTGGCTGCGTGGCTGTTAGGGGTCTCATCCCTCTCTTCAGCTGGCATATGTCCTGAGGAAAAGGGCTCTCAAGGCTCCCTCCTGCTCTGGCAGGTGCCAAATTTAATCTTTGGCCCCAAAAGTCAGCAGACCAGTGCCTGCATACCCCCTCCAGGAAGAGAGCTGCAGCCTTTGCAGACAGACCTCTTTGGAAATGGCTCTTCTCCTGCTATGATTTCTTCCCTTCTAGCCCTGAAATCGCTAAAGAGGGCAGTGGTGCCTGCCAAAACCAACTGCTTTATAAGAGAGTGGAGAGAAGGGGAGGAAACATCCTCCCCTTTTGCTGGCATTTAGTGAGGGCCATGCCCTCTCAGAGGCAGAGCCAGGGCTGGGACTGCTGACACTAAGTGCCCCCCACCTCCTTTGCACTGAGTCCCTCTTCTCCTTATAGACTTGCAAAGTGTTGATTAGCTAAGTTGGACCACAGCAACAGCTTTCTTTTGAGGCTTGCTGCTTTCCTGCAGGAGCAAGCTCCAAATCCCCAGTGGGACCATTCATCAGCTGGTGTGACAATGACACAAGGGTTGCTTCCTAGCTGCGAGCCTGTGGAGCTGGCTCCCCTGAGAGCAGAGGTTTGACAAAGGCAGGAGGAAGCAGGGGCAGTGCCCAACGTGCAGGTCTCTTTCTGCACTGTGTTTCTTTCTCTCTGCTTCTCAGAGCACCTCCTACAAGGCAGAAAAGTGGTGCTGCCTGTGTTTTCACAGGGTCACAGAGCATTAGGGGTTGGAAGGACAGACTGGAGAGCTGGGCACAGAGGAACCAAATGAGGTTCAACAAGGACAAGTGCAGAGTCCTGCACCTGGGGAGGAATAATAAACTGCACCAGTACAGGCTGGGAGGTGACTGCTGGA
>WAAF01013776.1:51126-79009 GCA_013400475.1 Tricholaema leucomelas | reverse complement strand
AGGCCTGTCTGGATGTGTTCCTGTGTGACCTGTGTTAGGTTGTGTGGTCCTGCTGTGGCAGGGGGGTTGGACTCAGTGATCTCTTTGGCTCCCTTCCAACCTCCTGCCAGAGCGGGACCATAGAATCCAGCACAGGTCACACGAGAATACATCCAGACAGGTTCTGAAAGTCTGCAGAGAAGGAGACTCCACAACCTCTCTGGACAGCCTGTTCCAGTGCTCTGGGACCCTCACAGTAAAGCAGTTCTTGCTCAAGTTGAGGTGGAACTTCTGTGCTGCAGTTTGCATCCACTGCCCCTTGTCCTATCCCAGGGCACAACAAAGGGGAAACTTTGTTGTGTCCTGAAAGGAGGCCCAGAAGGGGAAAGCAATTTGGGTAAAATCTTTTGGATTATGGTTGCCACAGCAAGGAGCAGGAGCAGTGGCCAAGCCCTAATTCTGTGGCAGAGCCACATATTCAGCCAGCTATGGTGAGAGCTGCTCTATTTCCATGCACTTGAACAGTGAGTTCTAGGCACAGGGGGAAATACAGAGACTCAAGCAAAATGTTATCCTCTCAGCTTCTACTTCCTTCCTTCTTTGCTGTATCAGTGACTTCAGCCAGTGCTAAGTTCTTGACAGTCAGGGTGGGGAGATGCTGGAGGTGCCCGGGGAGGTCATGGGCACCTCATCCTTTGAAGTTTTTAAGACCAGGCTGGATGAGGCATTGAGCAACTTGGTCTAGTGGAAGGTGTCCCTGCCCATGGCAGGGAGGGGTTGGAATTAGATGATGTTTAATGCCCCTTCCAACCATTCTATGATGACTTTGGGAGTAGGCTGCACACACACCACTGTAGTGTACTTGGAGCCTATCAACCAGCCTCCAGTTTCACTTCACACAGGCTTTCTTCCAAGCCATTCTTGCTGCTGTTGTTGTAAAACATTTTAATTAATCAGGAATTTTAATTAATTGTAACCCTGCTGGAAAAAAAAAATAAAGCCAAGATGAAAAGCACAAATAGGAGGAGGCAGCTTAGAGCAGCTCATCTTCAGCTGGCTGTGCTCAGGCTGAGATCACCCAGTGTGAGTGCAGGAAACACTGAGTTCTAAGAGGCATTTTGCATGTCTTAGGGAGCTGTGGTGGTGTCTTTACCAACTCAGGAAGCACATTTAGAATCATAGAATCAAGCAGATTGGAAGAGACCTCCAAGCCCAAGTCCAACCTAGCACCCAGCCCTGTCCAATCAACCAGACCATGGCACTAAGTGCCCCATCCAGCCTTTGCTTCAACACCTCCAGGCACAGCGACTCCACCACCTCCCTGGGCAGCCCATTCCAATGCCAATCACTCTCTCTGCCAACAACTTCCTCCTAACATCCAGCCTGAACCTGCCCTGGCACAGCTTGAGACTGTGTCCCTTTGTTCTGTCACTGGTTGTCTGACAGAAGAGCCCAACCCCAGCTGGCTACAGCCTCCCTTCAGGTAGTTGTAGACAGCAATGAGCTCTGCCCTGAGCCTCCTCTGCTGCAGGCTGCACACCCCCAGCTCCCTCAGCCTCTCCTCACAGGGCTGTGCTCCAGGGCCCTCCCCAGCCTTGCTGCCTTTCTCTGGACATCTTTCAGCACCTCAACATCTCTCTTTAATTGAGAGGAGCCCAGAGCTGGACACAGCACTCAAGGTGTGGCCTGAGCAGTGCTGAGTACCAGGGCAGAAGAACCTCCCTTGTCCTACTGGCCACACTCTTCCTGATTTAGCTGATCTAGCTGAGGATGCCCCTGCTTGCTGCAGAGGGGCTTGGACTAGATGACCTTTGGAGGTCCCTTCCAACCCAGACCATTCTGTGTTTCTGTGGTTCTGTGCTTTAGAAACTCTGCTAACTGGAGAGCCACTGCCAAAAGGATTGCAATGACCTTTCTTCTGCTCCTCCAGGTGCCCCAGTCGATTTCACCCAAGCACTTCAGATGTTCCCTCTTGTTATGATGCTGAAAACCAGGTCCTTTCTAGCCTGATTTCACCTGCAGTCGATGAATTAGTGTGGCTGTACACTTCCACCTTTGTCCAAGCCTCTGCCCAGGGACATGTTTTTACAACTTGGGATGTTAAGGGCTGCCAGAGACATGTTCAACATGCTTAGAAAACAAAATAGTCTTCTTCTGTCCTTATTGCTCGTCATTTGACCACAATTCCCAGCAGTTTTTATCAGAAGGCTGGAGCACCTCTGCTATGAAACAGGCTGAGAGAGTTCAGCCTGGAGAAGAGAAGGCTCCAGGGAGACCTTAGAGCAGCCTTCCAGTACCTGAAGGGGGCTACAGGAGAGCTGGGGAGAGGCTTTGTACAAAGGCATGGAGTGACAGGACAAGAGGTAATGGCATCAGACTGGAAGAAGCTTGGTTTAGAAGGAAATTCTTCCCCATGAGGGTGCTGAGGCACTGGAATAGGTTATTGTTGTTGTGGAGGCTCCAGACCTGGAAGTGTTCAAAACCCAGGTTGGATGGGGCTTTGAGCAACTCGACCCTGCTCTTAGTACATGTCCTGCTCTCTGCAGGGTTGTTGGACGTAGATGATCTTTGAGATGCCTTCCAACCCAAGCCAGTCTATAACTGTATGGATTTGGGACTCTTCTGATAGTGAGGTAATGCCCAGCAAATTGTGACCCCTTTGCTAGCGAAGCACATAAGGTTCATCTGCCCAGTGACAGGAAGGCCTTGACCAGCACTCAGCACACAAACCAATTCAACTCTCTGAGACTCAAAGTGATTTTTTCCACCCTCTTGAGATGGTTTCCTGCCATGGTGCACAGCCTGGGCAACCCTCAGCATGCCATGAATAATAGATCCCAGAAATTTGTCAAAGCTTTATTTATTTAAGCACCTAAATATTTAGGGTTTGTTGATCTCACTGGCATGCTTACCCCACTTTCCCTGCAGGAGGAGGTCTCACAAGGGTTTCCACCTTGTAAACCTGCTGTGAGCAGTATTTACAGCCTGTTGCCTGAAGGGTTTAAGGCCCACAAGTAAAGCACTGAGGATCTCACAATTGCTTAGTGAGCCTGCAGCCTTGCCCCTGCTTCTTCTGCAGAGCTGTTTGGATGAGCTGCAGTTTTCATACTAGAAACTCTTCTCTTCTGAAAGCTAATGACAAAGCCAGGAGGCTTTTCAGGGCCTTTGTTCACAAAAGACCTTCATTCCTCAGTTTTCTTCCAGGTACTGCTGTGGGGCACATGTGAACTTGTGCAGAGTGTGGAGATCTGACTTCAGCTCGTGGCTGCTCCACTACCTACTGCCTTTCCTCATCATTTCCCCTCCTCCCGTGCTATGTGTTGGGTCCTGTTGGAGAGCAAGCTTGGCTGGGCAGGGAAAGCCTTCCCCTGCATGCTTGGGTTGTGCTTCCTTGCTGTTGGCTGCCTTTGCAGGCTTGGCTCAGGCTGAGGATAAGCATGCTTAGTGTTGTGGCATTCCAGTGACCTGCTCAAACACACTGTGGGGGGATGTGGAAGGAGAAGAGCTGTGCATTGTATCAGGACCCAGCTCAAGAAGAGCATGGAACTGTTGGAGAGGATTCAGAGAAGGCCACGAAGATGATGAGAGGGCTTGAAAACCTCCCCTATGGGCACAGCCTGGGAGAGTTGGAGCTGTGCAGCCTGGAGAGGAGAAGGCTCCAGGGAAACCTTAGGGCAGCCTTCCAGTACCTGAAGGGGCCTACAGGAGAGCTGGGAAGGGACTTCTGACAAGGGCTGGGAATGCCAGGATGAGGGACAATGGCTTTGAGCTGGGAGAGGGCAGATTTAGACTAAAGATTAGGAAGAAACTCTTTACAGTGAAAGTGGTGAGACAGTGAAACTAGTTTAGGCCATTGATGCTCAGGTGTTTGAGGCCAGGCTGAATGGGGACTTGAGCAACCTGGGCTGGTGGAAGGTGACTCAGGGCAGGTGGGTTGGAACCAGATCATCTTTAAGGTCCTTTCCAACCCAACCCATTCTGTGATTCTATGATATGAAGACTTTCTTCTGAGCTGTGCTCTTGCTCACATGGCACAGCTGGCCAGGTCAGCAGGCATCCCTGGCTACATCACAGAGCATGGAGAAGAACTTCAGCAGTAGCAGGACCAGAATCACTTTTGTGCTCTGAGACTCTCTCTTCTCTTGCTATTACTGATGGAGAGCCACAGAGCTCCAGTGACCTCAGCAGCACTGCTTTGGAGGGTGAAAGTGAGGGTAGCCACATGCCATATAGCCTGGAGCTGATGATTTCCTCAGATTGATGAGCTCCTTGTGAAGATAGCTCTAAGTGACTCAGCTCTCAATCTGTTTTAGACCAGCTTCATGGATGGAGGTGGAAATTGAGCCCAAGTAAAGTTACTCCTCACCCTCCCCCCCAGGTTATGCCTGGAAAGCAACATCTTGCTTGTGCACATTTCATTGTCACAAGTGGTGCCTTAATGGCAAAACCCTCTGGCTTGAAACTGCACATTTAATCATCTCCAGCATCTGAGGGCAATGCTATGCTCTTCGGCCTTTCCCTGTGCTACTGGATTATTCCCCTGCTTCTGCAGCCCACAGCTGCTGCCTGGCGTCCTTAGCTGAGCTGCTTCTTCCCAGCACAGCTCCTGTGAGAGGATCTACACCCCCAGGGCTTGTATGTGGCTTCTGCTGCAGGTTGCAGCACCTTGGTGAAGAGAGGTTGTAGCCAGCTGGGATTGGGCTCTTCTCCCAGGCACATACAGAGAACAAGGGGACACAGTCTGAAGTTGTGCCAGGGGAGGTCTAGGCTGGACGTTAGGAGGAAGTTGTTGGCAGAGAGAGTGATTGGCATTGGAATGGGCTGCCCAGGGAGGTGGTGGAGTCACCATGCCTGGAGGTGTTGAAGCAAAGGCTGGCTGGGGCACTTAGTGCCATGGTCTGGTTGATTGGCTAGGGCTGGGTGCTAGGTTGGACTGGATGATGTGGGAGGTCTCTTCCAGCCTGGTTGATTCTATGATTTGCCCTGGACATTGAGTTCCACCAGGTCCTGCTCCCCTTTCCAAGCAGGTACAGTTGTGTTTAACATTGCTAAGCAGCAGAACATTTCCCATGTCTGAGGCACCCCAGAGTGAAATGCAAGGGTGTCTGGAAAAGGAATGGTGACACTAAAGGCTTAGTCCTGAAGAGCTGCAAGAGAGCAGATGAGTTGCTCTTGCTACAGGATGCATTAGGAGCACAGAGAAAGGATACAAATTGCTGCTCTAGGGAGTGCAGCCTGCATAGGTCCTGTCCCAGCAGGAGGAGACAAGGAGGAGCACAAGCAGCAAGCCAATCTTGTGTCTTCTTCTAGCTGGCAAAGGAGCAAGCTGGATTAGAGAGCAGACTGCAAGGGCTGGTGTCTGAGGTGCCCACCCAGTCCCACATATCTCTAGGGCACCTTTGGCACAGAGCTCTTCTTGCTAAGGAGAGACACTCCTGGCTTTGCTTTTTTAGATGCCAATCCCTGGAATCCCTCAGTCACAAAAGTGACTCCTGGACAGTCAGGGCCACTTTGTGCCACTGTGCAGGGCCAGCTGATGGCCTTCCTGTTCACAGTGTGTGGGCACAACTCTTGCAGTACACTGAGAAAAGCTGATCATTGTCTTTTGCCGTGTTCGCTGCTCTGCTTCCTGCTCTGCTTCCTGCTCTGCTTCCTGCTTCTCCATGCAACTAAGCCACTGAACTGTTTCAGTTGGAAAAGCCCTTCCAGATCACTAAGTCCAACCAGCAGTCCAACTCCAGCATGGCCTTTAAACCATGTCTCCAGGTGCCATGGCCACAGCTTTCTTGAACACCTCCAGGCACAGTGACTCCACCACCTCCCTGGGCAGCCTGTGCCACTACCTGGCCACTCCCAAGACATTTTTCCTCATCCCCAACCTAAAGTTCCCCTGGCACAATTCCAGGCCATTTCCTCTCCTTTTATCACCTGAGATTAGGGAGCAGAGCCCAACCCCACCTCACTGCAACCTCCTTTCAAGGAGTTGTAGAGAGCAATGAGGTCTCCTCTCAGCTTTCTTTTTTCCAGCTCCCTCAGCTGCTCCTCCCCAGCCCTGTTCTCCAGACCCTTCACCAGCTTCTTTGCCGCTCTCCGGACATGCTCCAGCTCCTCAATGTCCTTGGAGTGAGGAGCCCAAAACTGAACCCAGTATTTGAGGTGTGGCCTCCAGACATTTTGCAGGTGTCTAATATTTTTCCTCCCTACCAGATTTTCTTCTTTCTTTCCTCCTTCCTGCTTTCTTTAGCCACAGGTTTTCACAGCTCTTCCAACTCCATCACCCTCTTGCAGCCTTCCCAGGAGGGGGCTGGAGCATGCATCCCACTTGCCTTCCAAATGCTGACAAGTCTGTTTTGAAGGATGAGTGACTGACAGACAAACACCAGCCTCAAATACTCGGAATGCTCTCTTACTAAGAGCTTTATTCTTGTCAACACAGGGGGCAAAATCACCCTTGAAAGGCACAGGCCATATTTTTAGCCAACCTTAAACTCAGCTTCTAAAAATTAGCTTTCTGGTCAGCTGTCTGTCTCACTCCCTGGATTCATGTTGCCCAGGCAGATATTTAGAGACTTGATTTCCACTAGGACCTGGCAGAGATGCATAATTACACCCTTAGGAGGTTATTTTCTTCAGGAGCTCGCAATGCTGCTTAAAATCATGGAATGGAATCCTAGAATGGGTTGAGTTGGAAGGGACCTTAAAGACCATCCAGTTCCAACTCCCCTTGCCATGGGCAGGGACACTTCCCACCAGCCCAGGTTGCTCAAGGCCTCATCCAACCTGACCTTGAACACTTCCGGGGAGGTGGCACCCACAGCCTCCCTGAGCAACCTGTGCCAGTGTCTCCCCACTCTCACTGCCAAGAATTTCTTCCTCATCTCCACTCTAAGTCTCCCCTCTTCCAGCTCAAAGCCATTGCCTCTCCTCCTGTCACTGTAAGCCCTTGTCAAAAGTGCCTCCCCAGCTTTCTTACAGGCCCTCTTCAGATAAGAAATTCTTCTTCTTCCCCTTTCTGTCCCTAGAGAAATTGAAATCTTTGTGCTTTTGCTTTCTTAACCTGAACTCTGGCTGCTGAAACAACTTCTCTCTGTTTCTCCCATGTGGTCTGTTCTTGCTTCCACTCCCTATAGACTCTTTTTTTTTGTGTCCCCAGAAGTCCAGCAGCACTTTGGTTGTCCATGCCAACCTTCTGGCATTCTTGCCTGCCTTCTTTATTGATATGCACTGCTCCAGGCCTTGGAGGATGTGCTCCTTGAATAGTCACTAGTTTTCTTGGACCACTCTTCCCTCCAGGGCTTTACTTCCTGACATCCTGCAGCTGCCCCACAGCTTGTACCTGAGTAGGAAGTAGGAGGCAGGAGATGCTCATCTGGGGCTTTGCTGTATGTTTGCTCTCATGACTTAGACCTGCACAAAGGAACAAGGCCAGGGGGAAATTTGAACCCTGCTAGCCTGGAGAAGGGAAGGCTCCAAGGAGACCTAACAGCCACCTTCCAGTACCTGAAGGGGATACAAGAAAGCTGCAGAGGACCTGTGGTGATAGGACCAGGGGCAGTAGTTTGAAATGAGAGAAGAGCAGATTTGGATTGCATGTGAGAAACAAGTTCTGCACCGTGAGGGTGCTGGAACGCTGCAACAGGTTGCCCAGGCAGGTGGTTGAGGCCCCATCCCTGGAGATATCCAAGCTGAGGCTTGGCAGGACAACCTGATCTAGTTGAGGTTGTCCTTGCTTACTGCAGGGAGGTTGGACTGGATGACCTTTAGAGGTCCCTTCCAAGCCAACCCATTCCATGATTCTATGATAACCATTTGATACCAGGGTGCCAGGGTTTCCCCACTGGTCACAGTCACCACTGACTTCTGATCTTGTTTATGTCCATGGATCTTGAAGGAGTTAAAACCTAGAAGAGCTTAGGGAAGCTAAAGAAGGGTGGTTCTGTGCTGCCCTTGGGTGTGCATGACCTTACCTTCCCCCTCTCCTATTGGTCTTAGGACAAGCCAGATTAAAGGAGTGATCTCTGCCACACAGTCTTCGACATCTTAAGCTTGTAAACAACAGCGAGGGTGGAAATCACAGCAGGATGGATAAAGCTGCAAAATGCCAGGCAGGATTTCCCTGTGACCTGCCTGTAAGGAATGTCTGCTGGTCAACAGGGCTAACTCCTCCTGCCCTGCTGTCTCCTGCTTCTCCCTGCAGTTCCTCTTCCAGCCTGGACCCCTATTGCTCGCCAAGGCCACCAGAGCCATCAAAAATGGGATGTTAATGGGGGCAAAGAAATGGAACTGCTTGGGAGGGTACATCAAAGGACTACAAAGATGATTAGGGGACTAGAATCTCCCTCTTAGGAAGAAAGACTGAGGAAGTTGGGGCTTTTTTTAAAAGCCTGGAGAATCACAGAATGTTAGAGGTTGGAAGGGACCTCCAGAGATCGAGTCCACACCCCCTGCCATGCAGGATCACCCAGGGTAGTCCACAAAGGAATGCATCCAGGTAGGGTTTGAAAGTGTCCAGAGAAAGAGACTCCACAACCTCTTTGGGCAACCTGTTCCAGTGCTCTGTTACCCTCACTGTAAAGAAGTTTCTCCTCATGTTGAGAAGACTGAAAGGGATCTCATGAATGCTGATCAATACTCAAAGGGCAGGTGTCAAGAGGATGGCACCAGGCATTTTTCAGTGGTGCCCACCAACAGGGCAAGAGGTAGTGATCACAGGCTTGGGCACAGGAAGCTCCACCTAAACATGAGGAGGAACTTCTTTGCATTGAGGGTAGTGGAGCACTGAACTGCCTGCCCAGAGATGTGGTGGAGTCTCCATCTCTGGAGTCATCATTCAAAACCTGCCTGGACCCCATCCTCTGCAACGTGCTGTGAAAAGGGGAATTGGAAAGGATGATCTCCAGAGGTCCCTTCCAGCCTCCACCACATTGGTGTGAGGAGGCACAGGGTCCTGTCCTCTGCGAGAGCTCAGCCACATCCTTTCAGCCAGCCAGCCCACACCGCCTGCCCTTGCAGCAAGCAGGCTGCCAGCAGCACTTTGCCAGCCAGCCAGCTGTGCTGGACTGTTTCCTTACAGCACTCGGTGTCATCGCGTCCCTCACTTCAGCAGGGAGGCAGCCTGCTCTGCAAGAGATTTATGCTCACTGCTCTTTTAGGCTGGAAAGAAGCCAGAGGTCCTCAGGGTTTGAGGGGAGCTGGCTGCTTCCTGACCTGTTGGGGAGTTTTGTCTTTTTCTCCCCTGCCCCCTCACTTAGAGACACAAAGTGAAAAGGGTGTCTGCTAGCTGCCTTTGGAGTGTTCTCAGTCATTCTGCCCCTGTGCTCAGCACTGCTCAGGCCACACCTTGAGTGCTGTGTCCAGTTCTGGGCTCCTTAATTCAAGAGAGATGTTGAGGTACTGGAACATGTCCGGAGAAGGGCAGTGAACCTGGTGAGGGACCTGGAGCACAGCCCTGTGAGGAGAGGCTGAGGGAGCTGGGGGTGTGCAGCCTGCAGCAGAGGAGGCTCAGGGCAGAGCTCATTGCTGTCTGCAGCTCCCTGCAGGGAGGCTGTAGCCAGGTGGGGTTGGGCTCTGCTGCCAGGCAGCCAGCAGCAGAAGGGGACACAGTCTCAAGTTGTGCCAGGGCAGGTCTAGGCTGGATGTTAGGAGGAAGTTGTTGGCAGAGAGAGTGATTGGCATTGGAATGGGCTGCCCAAGGAGGTGGTGGAGTCGCTGTCCCTGGAGTTGTTCAAGCAAATCCTGGCTGGGGCGCTTAGTGCCATGGTCTGGTTGATTGGACAGGGCTTGGAGGTCACTTCCAGTCTGGTTGATTCAATGATTCTGTGGTTTGTAAGGAATGGCTTCTGTATGGCAGAACAGCTCTGGAGTCCAGAGAGTTCCACCTTTTTGTGCTGTGCTTTAACTCCTGAAGTTCTCAGTGCAGGAGGGGGAAAGTGAGACCACCAGCTTAGGAAAACAAAGAGGGTGTGTGGCTGCACCTGAAGCACTCCTGGTCAGCTGGTCTGCAGAGGCCTGGAGGAAGAGCAGTCAGCCTTCCTCAAGTATACTCTGCCTCAAGATGCCACAGCTGCACATCCACCCAGGAGGAGGTGGCGAACTGTGTCTACTGCTCATAGACAGGCTGCTGGGGAGGGCTTTTCTCTGCCAACCAAGAAGCATCTTTTCTGCTGGCAGGGCTTTTTCTGTTCCTTTGGCAGTTCCAGCTGGATGTGGAGAATCCAGCCCAGCTGTAGACTTTAAGATGCTCTTTTAGGACAAAACCTGTCAGGAGGAATGAGGCATTTGGATGGCTGTGACTGTCACATGTGCACAGGAGAGGCTATGTTTGCCTTTGTGCTACTGTCCTTTCTGCAGCTGGAAAAAGCCAGAGCAGTATTCTCCTTTGGCCATTCAGTACTGAGCACACCAAACCCAGCACAGAGTCAGAGTTTAGGGGGAGGAACAGAGTCTTCTTAAGCAGGGACAAAGCCCTGGCATGCTGGGGATGCTGCTGCTGCTGCTCACATAATGAACAGAGGTTTTACAGATTGCACTGGGTTGGAAGGAATCCTCCAAGGGCATCATGTCAGACTCCCCTGCAGGCAGCAGGGACACCTCCAACCAGAGAAGGCTGCCCAGGGACACAGCAAGGCTGAGCTTTGATGTCTTCAGGGATGGGGTCTCAACCACATCCATGGGCAACCTGTTCCAGTGTCTCCCCACCCTTACTGTGCAGAGTCCAACCTACATCTCCCCTGCTCCACTTCCAAACCATTGCCTCTTGTCCTGTCCCCACAGGCTCCTCTGAACAGTGTCTCTCCAGCCTGCCAGTAGGTCCCCTTCCAATACTGAAATGCGGCTCTAAGGTCTCCCTGGAAGCTTCTCTTTTCCAGGCTGAACAACCCCAACTCTCCCAGCCTGGCCTTGTAGGAGAGGTGCTCCAGCCCTCTGATCATCTTTGTGGCCTTCCTCTGGACCTCCTTAGAAGCCACCTCTGCAGAATTATGGTAACGTTCCCTGCCCAGATAAAGCAGAGGTTGAAGAAAAGCTTGTGGAGGACAGAGTGAGATGAAGTCAGACTCCACAGGTCAGATGCGTACTGAAAGAGCGGTCAGGTGCTGGAATAGGTTGCCCAGGAAGGTGGTGAAGTCCCTGGAGGTGTTCCAGAGATGTGGGCATGGCACTGTGAGACATGATGTAATGGTCTTAGGTTGAAGATTGGACTTGATGATCTTGGAGGTCTTTTTTCAACTGAAACAAATCTCTGATTCTCTGATGTGATGTCATTGATAGCCTCACAAGGAGTGTCTTGGGAAGCCCCATGGCTCTGGAATCTTGCAGTGAATAAAGCCCCAAACCCCTCAGCTGCCCACAACCTCCCCATATCTTCCTGTCTCACAGAACACCCAACCTGTTTGCAATCCAGACATGAGGACAGGACAGTGCTGCCCAGCCCACCAAAGACAGGAGGTTCTGTAGGAGGCTGGTAGGGCTGATTGCTCTGCTCAAACCTGACCAGCTTCACCCTGCTGCAGACCTCCAGCCAAACTCTCTGCTGAAGAGCTTCCAGCTTCAGCCAACACAGGGGACCAGGTCTGTGTGCAGTTGTGAGCAGGAGAAGCTTAGCCAGTTGGAGACTTTTGCCACCACATTTCTTCCGTGGATTTTTGATTTCCAGAGGGTTGATTTTAGTTCTGGTTTGTTTTTCATTCCTCTGACCACTTTCTGGTTTTCACCCCCACTTTCTATACATTCCCCATCTGTTCCCTCCCCCTCCCTGCTGTTTTCCTAAGCCTGCCACAAATCCCAACAACCCTCAAGTTCTCGTTGAACTTCTGAACCCTCCCTCTTCAAGTGGGTGCTAAATCAGGCAGGACAAGTCAAGCCAGCTCTAATTCTGATGGTAGCAATTGTGCTTATGGGCCATAATTGACAAACATTCTGCATTTAGACAAAGCTTGGCTAAGGGAGGGAGAAAAATTCACATTCTGCAGCTCTGGTCTGCTGAGCACCAGTGTTCAAGTAGGACATTTTAATAACATCCTTCATGGATAAGTGTTTTGCTTGGAAGCCTTTTTTTCCCCCCTCTCCTCCCTCCACTCAGACAATTGTCAGCGAAGGGGCTCAGAGGGAACAAAATGGAATTAAATCTATTCAGAAAATTAGAACAGGCTGCATTGCTTGCTTGCTTTCTGTGCTGGCTTCATTACTAGAGGGGCTATAATCTGCTTTTTTTTTTTGGGGGGGGAGAGGCCTGGAGCACACTCCCACTCTTACCTCTTCATGGGGATGCTGCTCTTCTGACAGATAAACAGCTCCTCCCTGAATGGATTCGAGCTCTCAGCCAAAGGCAGGCTGATGGAAAGGGAAAAAAAACCCAAAACAACACAAATGCATTCCCAGGGCCTGATCCAGCTCTTGGGGGAGAAAATAGAAACCCTCCTGGATTTCAGCGTCCGGCCCTTAAGAGCCCCTTTGTTGATGGCTAATTGCAGAGGGAGTTTGAGTTGTAAGGACTGGGTGTGTGCAGGGTACGTCGTGTTGCCGTCAGCAGGTAGCTCAAGGGGCTGGAGCCCACAGTTCCACCTCCACAGCCAGGCTGCCAACCAGCTCCATCTGAACTGGGACACGTTGGCTGGCCATGTGATGAGATTCCTTCTGCTGCTGCTGCTGCTGCAGGTTTGCAAGGGTTTATGAAACTGTGAGCTCTTGGGACGTACTGCACCTGCTGGAGCAGTGAAGGGTCCTGAAGATGGTCAGAGGCTGGAGCAGCTCTGCAGTGGGGACAGGCTGAGGGAGCTGGGGCTGTTCTGCCTGGGGAAGAGAAGGCCCCAGGGAGACCTTAGAGATGCATTTCAGTATCTGAAAAATGACCTACAGGAAGGCTGGTAGACAAAATTTAACCAGGGATGTTTTGCCATGCCCCTTCACCATTAGGTCTGGGAACCTAAGGAGTGAAGAGGATTGTGGTGATCAGTTTATCAGAATATGGTAGCTGATAGCAGTTAGTTTCTGGGAGGTCATGCTAGAGTCCTCTGCACTTCTAAGGAATTGATACCTGTATAGATCTGATTTTCCTGTTGCTGTCTTCTGTGGCCACGTCCTGATCTCCAAGCTGGTGAAACATGGGTCTGAGGAGTGGACCACTAGATGGATAAAGAACTGGCTTGATGGCTGTACTCAAAAGAGTGGCTGTCAATGGCTCCTTGTCCAAGTGGAAGCCAATGACAAGCAGAGTCCCTCAGGGATTAGCCCTGGGACCAGTCTTGTTCAACATCTTTGTCAGTGACATGGACAGAGGCATTGAGTGCACTCTCAGCAAGTCTGCTGATGACACCAAACTGTGTGGTGCAGCTGGAGGGCAGGGATGCCAGCCAGAGGGACTTGGACAGGCTGGAGAGGTGGGCACAAGCCAATCTCAGGACGTTCAGCAAGACCAAGTGCAAGGTCCTGCAGTTGGTCAAGGCAATCCCAAGCACAAATCCAGCCTGGGCAGTGACTGGCTGGAGAGCAGCCCTGCTGAATGCAGAGGAATTGACTTAAGTTAGGCTTAGAGGGTCCCTTCCAACTCCGTGTGTTCTGTGATTCTGTGAACCTGCTGGAAGGAAGGATCCAGACTGAGGGCCATGCAAGACTGACATTGATCATAGAATCACAGAACATCTCCTTGGGTCCCTTCCAACCCCTAATATCCTGTGATCTTGTAAACATCCTGGATGGAGAAGACCTTAAGGTCATTGAGTCCAACCATAACCTACCATCTCCCTGTGTACAGCTGTTGGACCAACAGTTATTCACCATCAGATATTCACACTCCAAGCAAAGGAGAGGGAGTTAAATAATGAAAAGGAAAAAAGGATAGGAAGGTAGTGAGGAGGGGACAAGAGAGATCTGAATTGAATGCTTTTGACCTTGAAGGTCAAGGAAGGTTCTCTTCCTGCTCTACTCTGCTGTGCTGAGACCACACCTAGAGTATTGTGTACAGTTTTGGGCTCCTCAGTTCGAGAGGGACAGGGATATACTGGAGAGTGTCCAACAGAAGCTATGAGGATGATGAAGGGTCTAGAACAACTGTGTGCTGAGGAAGGATTGAGACTTGGGGTTGTTTATTCTGGAGAGGAGAAGACCAAGAGAAAATCTGATCAGTGCTGACAAGTATCTGAAGGGTGGAGGTCAAGAGGAAGGGGCCAGGCTCTCTGGTCCTGTGATAGGACAAGGGACAATGGACAGTCCTGTGATAGGACAAGGGACAATGGACACAAACTGGAACCCAGGAAGTTCCACCTTAACATGAGGAGAAACTTCGATGCTGTGAGAGTGGTGGAGCCCTGGAGCAGGCTGCCCAGAGAGGCTGTGGAGCCTCCTTCTCTGGAAGCTTTCAAGCCCCATCTGGATGTGTTCTTGTGTGACCTGCCCTGGGTGATCCTGCCTTGGTGGGGGGGGCTGGACTGGTTGATCTGTGGAGGTCCCTTCCAGTGCTCACCATTCTGTGATACTTTTTGGTTCTGGGGTGGAATGAATCCTCTGCCATAAGGCTGTGCCCCCCAGTCCTGGCTCCTGCTTGAGTCAGTCGCTGCTCTGTGTCACTTGTGCTGCCCCTGGGCCACCTTTCCCTGCTGGCTGTCTTGACACAGTTTTCCTTTCTCCCACCCAGCTCTTGCCTGCTTCTCCAGCTGGGGCCCGGTGCTTTCAGTGGCTCACTCTGGCTGTGAATGAGGAGGACTTTTATCAGCCCTCACTTCCTATCATTTGCCGTGGTTTAGAGTGATAATGAGGATTTGGCTATGTAAAGAAACCCTAAAGCACACAAGGAAATCAACGCAAGGGAGTGCAGCTCTGAGCCCTGGGCATTAGTGACCGTGAATGGGTGAGTGCTTAGCACAGGAAACCAAAAACAGGGCAGACAAAAGCCACACATAATCTTCCCGGGCTGGCAAATGCTCTTTATCTTATTTGTTTAAATGCCTGCAGAACAGAAAGCTTCCCCCCCGCCCCGTTCTTTGCTCTCTAGCTGCGGTTCACTTTGAGCCTTAGCTCTGCACTGTTGCTTGCGTGGCTTTGGCAAGGAAACCATCCTGGACTGGCTCTGCCTGGGACTGGGAGGTGGTCTGGGGAGCCCAGGAACCGTGGCCATGAGTCCATCGCCCCACCACAGAAACCAAAAGAATCGAAAGGCTCTTTTTGGTCTTATTATGTCTGGAGAACCACAAATAAAGAGGAAGGGGAGGGGAAGTTCTTTGAAGATTAATGTTCTTTTGGGTTAAAAAAAAAACCAGCAAAGTGAAATGGTTCTTTGCCAGGGGTAGTTTCTAGCAACAAACATCAACTGTGGTCAGAAAGGATCCTGCCAGTGGATACACTGCTTTGAGTGGGCAGCAGCATCACTGCGAGTGGAAGTGGGGTGGAAGCTCCCAGATGCCACAGCAGTGCAAACGATCTGTAGCACTCCTGGCACTCAATTAGTGCTCCCATCTATAATTTGAGAAGCCTCATTCCAAGGAGGGGGGGTAGGGGGTGGTGGTGGCAGGGAGGGAATACATCAAGCCTGTTATTTCTGCTGGCACTGCTGGTGCTAAGAATAACTATGTGAGTGACAGGATGGAAGCTGTTGCTGAGTTCCTCGGTAGATAAATGTTGGAGTGGACAGCAGGAAATATTTCTAATGGAATTATTCTTCCTGCAAATTGTGGTTTCTGGAGAAGAGGTGAAAGACTTCTTTGACTGGGAGCTTTGAAAAGGCAGGATCTAGGAATGAAGTGCGTCATTTGGTCAGGCGTTGGCACAGGCTGCCCAGGGAAGTGCTGGAGTTCCCATGCCTGGAGGTGTTCAAGAGACCTGTGGCTGTGACACTGGGGGATATGGGTTGATGGTTGGACTGGGTGATCTAAAGGGTCATTTTAAACCCAAACAGTGTTATGATTCCATGGCTGTGCACAAACAATTAGAATCATAGAATCAGTCAGGGTTGGAAGGGACCACAAAGATCAGCCAGTTCCAAACCCCCTGCCATGCCCAGGGACACCCTACCCTAGAGNAACTCCTTCAGTCTGTCCTCATAGCAGAGGTACTTCAGCCCTCTGAGCGTCCTTGTGACCCAATTCTGTGATTCCATGTCCATGCTCTGGTATTCTAAGTGTTTGAGAGTCCCTAAGAGGTGAAGAACAACCACAGGCATGTCACTTCCATTAGCCAGGTGCAGAAGTTCCATAGCCAGATCTGGTGCCTGGGTTTGACAGCAGTGCATTGAGGCTTCAGGCCCAGGTCTTCCCTTCAGGGGCTAAATCCTGCTGCCAAAGCACCCCCAGGTCATCAGCTTGGTTGGGTTGTGGTGGTGTCCACTGCAGGAACCAACCAGATGATTCATCCTGCTCATGAGGGGTGATCCTGGCTGGCCTGGAGAGGTCTGCACAGATGTCTGTTGTCCATCCCCTGAAAAGGATGGCACCTCCATGCTGAGGTGTGGGATGGGAACCCCACAGGACATCATGACCTGCACTTTCAGAATCTCCCTCATGCTGTTGTTTGGTCCCCATAGGCCATGTTGGAGCAGCTTCAGCACAGACCACCTTGTAGAAGTCCCCAGGAGGAACCAAGGCAGTAGAGCAGCTGTGCCCCAGCCATACCTGCAGTACACTTTTCCGTGGTGATCCCTGCTTGGCTCACCAGTTTCATTCCCATCTTCCCCTTTCTCAGGTTGTTGCTTTGGCATCAGTTGGGATATTCCAGATCCCAAGCAGAAGGAGCTGTGAGGGTCCTGCCTGAGCAGGACTGTGCTCATCCACCCATCCTGCCAAGGTAGCTGTGCAGCCTTTGGCATGAGTTACTGCATTTAACTTTGTCAGTGGATTGGTTAATGAGGCACTGGTTTGCCTGAGGTTGCTCAGCAGCACTGCCTCTGCTCAGGGGTGAGCTGCTGCTCTTTAGCATACGTGTCTGTCTGTCCTGGAGGTTGTAAAGCTGTTAGCTCTGGCTAAAGGGGACACTGATATTAAATGCCAAATCAGAACTCCCTCACCTGTCCTTCTCAAGCTCAGCTCATCCTGGAATATCTTTCTCTTCCCCTTCCCTTCCCTTCCTTTCCCTCTTCCTTTCCCTCTTCCTTTCCCTCTTCCTTTCCCTCTTCCTTTCCCTCTTCCTTTCCCTCTTTCTTTCCCTCTTCCTTTCCCTCTTCCTTTCCCTCTTCCTTTCCCTCTTCCTTTCCCTCTTCCTTTCCCTCTTCCTTTCCCTCTTCCTTTCCCTCTTCCTTTCCCTCTTCCTTTCCCTCTTCCTTTCCCTCTTCCTTTCCCTCTTCCTTTCCCTCTTCCTTTCCCTCTTCCTTTCCCTCTTCCTTTCCCTCTTCCTTTCCCTCTTCCTTTCCCTCTTCCTTTCCCTCTTCCTTTCCCTCTTCCTTTCCCTCTTCCTTTCCCTCTTCCTTTCCCTCTTCCTTTCCCTCTTCCTTTCCCTCTTCCTTTCCTTTCCTTTCCTTCTTCCTTTCCTTTCCTTTCCTTTCCTTTCCTTTCCTTTCCTTTCCTTTCCTTTCCTTTCCTCCTTTCCCCTTCCTTTTCCCTTCCTTTCCTTTCCTTTCCTTTCCTTTCCTTTCCTTTCCTTTCCTTTCCTTTCCTTTCCTTTCCTTTCCTTTCCTTTCCTTTCCTTTCCTTTCCTTTCCTTTCCTTTCCTTTCCTTTCCTTTCCTTTCCTTTCCCCTCACTGTTTTCCACAGATGCCTGAAAGGAAGTTGCAGTGAGGTGGGGTTGTATGAAATGATGATGGAGTATGAAATGATAGATGGAGGGGAAATGGCCTCAAGTTGCACCAGAGGAGGGTTAGATTGGAGATGAGGAAAAATTTCTTTGCTGCATGAGTGGTCAGGAATTGGCACAGGCTGCCCAGGGAGGTGGTGGAGTCCCCATCCCTGGAAGGCTTCAAGAAATCTGTGGCCATGGCACTTCAGGACAGGGATTGTGGCCATGGTAGGGTTGAGCTGATGGTTGGACGGGACGATCATAGAGGCCTTTCCCAACCCAAACAATTGTGTGATTCTAGGACTGCAGCCATGCCGTGGAGGATTGGGAAGGGAAGGTCTGTGCTGTTTGCAAAACCCAAAAGCTTTGAGAAAATAATGAGATGTCCAAACATTCCTAGATTCTTTCTGGAAAACCCAAAGCCTGCCCTGTCAAACCAGCACCAACCCTGCAGCCACTCTGTGGGTGGCAAGAGAGAGAGTTCAAGCAGTCTGCACTAATGAAACCTCAGCATCTGTGAATCCAATCAAAGCTCTCCAGAAGACAGGAATGGGTTTACACCAGGGACAGTTAAATAATGCTAGAGATAAGCTTCAAGCCTGATGCTCAGACAATGTGGAGTAAATTTGTTAGGAGGCAGAGCTGCCAGTTCTTGCTGGGTGCTTCGTCAGGCGGCTGAGCCGCCGCAAGCCACTGTGTGTCTTCTCCTGGGATGCTCTGGGGAAAGACTCACATGCATCTGCAAATTGAATCAATAAGGAATTTCTCAGCTGAAGATGAGGACATGGGGGAATGACAAAGACTGATGGAAGGAGTAGGAGGAACATGCTCATTTTCTGAGCTGGTTGGCGCAGCGGTCGCTTGCCGGCGCAGTGGGGCAAACACATTGCCGCATCCAGTCAAGTGCAGCTCTGCTCTCGGTTGTCGTGTGCCTAGAAAGCTGCTGCTGGCTTGCTGAACCAAGACTAGTTCATGCACCAGTTCTGCAGAGTCCTGCTGCTCCTGCAGGGCTATGGTGGCCACCAGGCAGAGCAGGAGCAGAATCACAGAACCTTAGAGGTTGGAAGGGATCTCCAGAGATCATCCAGTCCAACCCCTCTGCCAAGGCAGGATCACTCAGGGTAGTTTGCACAGGATTTCACCCAGATGTGGTTTGAAAGTCTCCAGAGAAGAAGACTCCACAACCTCTCTGGGCAGCCTGCTCCAGGACTGTGACATAGAATCATAGAATCAGCCAGGTCAGAAGAGACCTCCAAGCTCATCCACTCCAACCTAGCACCCAGCCCTAAGCAGTCAACCAGACCATGGCACTAAATGCCCCATCCAGGCTTTGCTTGAACATCTCCAGGGATAGTGACTCCATCACCTCCCTGGGCAGCCCATTCCAATGCCAATCACTCTCTCTGCCAACAACTTCCTCCTAACATCCAGCCTAGACCTCCCCTGGCACAACTTGAGGCTGTGTCCCCTTGTTCTGTTGCTGCTTGTCTGGCACCAGAGCCCAACCCCACCTGGCTACAGCCTCCCTTCAGGTAGTTGTAGACAGCAATGAAGTCACCCCTGAGCCTCCTCTTCTCCAGTGTCACCCTCACTCTGAAGAAGTTTCTCCTCATGTTGAGGTGAAGCCTTCTGCATTCCAGTTTGTAGCTGTTGCTCCTTGTCTTATTGCTGCAGACCACCAAAAAGAGATTGGTCCCCTCCACTCGACCCCACTCCTTTAATATTTATACACTTTGAGGTCTCCTCTCAGCCTTCTCTTCTCCAGACTGAATATCCCCAGGGCTCTCAGCCTCTCTTCATTGGGGAGATGCTCAGGTGCCCCAACCATCCTCCTGGCTCTCTGCTGGCCTCTCTCCAGCAGGTGAGGAGGAAGTGGCAGGCATGCTTTAGGATGGCTGTCCAGGGAGAGCTGCTTCCCAGCAGCCTCCTCCTTGTTTCGTGGTAGTGCAGCTCCTGGGGCTCCCATTAAGAGAATATGGGCCTGGCAAGGAGAACTTAAGTGCCAGCCTGGCTCTAAGCCAGGCTTTCAGACAGAGGAGAGCGTCTGGCCAGGGTACCCAAGACACTTGCTCCTTGATCACTCCTCCGCTGGCAGGTGCTGCCATGCCAAAAGCTGGCACAAAGCTCTAGGAGGGCCCTGGGGACCCAGGCCTCACCGAGTGAGGGTGGGAGAGGCTGCCTCTAGCCCTCAGCATGCCGGGGCAACCAGGGCACCTTAAACTCCTGTCAGGCTGGCTGAGTCACCCAGGAACACAGGGCAGCTCCTCTGCTTTCTGCCAGTGCCCAGTCCTTGGTCTGCTGGTTTTATAGCCACATCCTTCTGTCCTGCTGCCATCCCGAGGTCAGGGGACAGTTCTTGGATCTGTTACAAAGCCCCAGCTCGTTCTGCAGAGTGAGGACAAGTCATTATTTGTAGTCTTTTGGCAGGGGGTACATTCATTGTGCCCTACGCTTGTGTGCTTCCAGGCTCGGTAGGGGCATGGGAATCTTTGGCGGCCTCCCCGTTCCACCCAGTGCCCCAGCAGCCTCACAGGAGGTACTGACTGGCTGTCCCAGCTCAGAGACACACACAGCAGGACCTCAGAGCAGCAGGACACCTCCCTTGGTGTCCTCTGTGCCTGGCAATGCCAGGAGGCACTGAGGATGCCCAAGGTCGATCTTCAGATCCTTTCTGTGACAGTGTTGTGTTGGAACAGCTTGGCTGAGAGGTCTGGAGAAACGCTGGGCTGAAATGGTTCCTTCATCCTTCTCAGGGCTGGTGTAGGTAGGAGACTTGGAGCTGAGGCAAGGCCTACCTTTATTGCCACCTCTCTCTAGATGCATGTGCCCAGTTACACCAGTCAAGATCTTGTCACAGAATCACAGAATCAATCAGAGAATGACCTCTGGGGATCATCCAGTCCAACCCCCTGCCAGAGTTGGTTTGCCTACAGCAGGTTACAGAGGATGGGGTCCAGGCAGGTGTTGAATGACTCCAGAGATGGAGACTCCACCACATCTCTGGGCAGCCAGTTCAGTGCTCCGCCACTCTCAACATAAAGAAGTTCTTCCTCATGTTTAGCTGGAATTTCCTGTGTGTAACTTTGTGCCCATTGCCCCTTGTCCTGTTGCTGGGCACCCCTGAAAACAGGCTGGCCCCATCTTCCTGACACCCACCCTTTGAATATTGATCAGCATCGATGAGATCCCTTCCCAGTCTTCTCTTCTCCAGGCTAAACAGCCCCAAGTCCCTCAGTATTCTTCACGACAGAGATGTTCTGGTCCCCCAGCCAGCTTGTGTAGCCCTTTGCTGTACTCCCTCGAGCAGTTCCCTGTCCTCCTTGAACTGCTGAGCCCAGAACTGGACACAATACTCCAAATGTGGCCTCACCAGGGCAGAGTAGAAGGGGAGGAGAACCTCTCTTGACCTTCTGGCCACGCTCTTCTTGACACATCCCAGGAGACCATTGGCCTTGGCTGCCAGGGCACGTCACTGGCTGTGTCCTGTCCCCCAGGACTCCCAGCTGTCCCCAGCATCAGCTGCTTTGAGAATCCCTGAAGGGTTAATGTGATTTGACTGCATCTTTGCAGCAGGTGTCAGAGGAAAGCTGTGGATTTGCCTTGCCAGCACAGAACCTGTTCTCTGAGCACCGGTGGAGAAGTTATGATTTAAATACATCCAAATGCATGTAATTAATCACAAGTGCAACATACCTCCTTCCTGCTGGGAAACCTTATTAACAGTGTGGGTGGAATCCTAAAACACCCTAGCTCACCGTGGTTCAGCTCCAGCTCTTCAGCTTGCAAACTCAACAGAACAAGCAGACCTGAGCTGCCAGGGTTCAGTCACTCTCCAGGGGTTCTGAGCACAAGGACACAGTAGAAGCTTTCACCAGTGCCTGTTTGGGGAGAGGTCTCTACCTCTCCTCTGTCTGGTCTGCGTTTTGGTGGACAGAGACTTCCATTGGTGGATGGTGACTTCCATGAGGTTCCAGGAAAGTACAGCCAGCAGTCCACCTGCGCTGCACAGCCCAGTTATGGAGTCACAGAATGGGTTGGAAGGGACCATAAAGATCATCTAGTTCCAGTAAAGTACAGCCAGCAGACCCCCTGCACTGCACAGCCCAGTTCTGGAGTCACAGAATGGGTTGAGTTGAAGGGACCCTAAAGATCATCTAGGATCAGTGAAGCAGCAGGAGCAACAGAGGCTGAAGTGTGTTCCTCTACCCAGGGCTATTCCATCTGCACCAGGTCTCCCCGTTGTGATTGCAAAAATTTCCATCAATGGAGGATCCATTCCAGCCTTTGGGAATTTATTCCCCCCACCCCCCTACCCCAGCAGCCAGATGCTCTCTCTGGGACTGTGATCTGCAGGGAGTAGTGCTTGACAATATCCTCTAATGGAAAGGCAGCACATTGCAGAGCTGGGAACACCATGACTCAAAAGATCTCTGAGCTGAGATTAGTGGAGGCTAATGCCAGCTTGGCAGCACACCCAAGGGCTTGTGGCAAGCAGGCTGCTCGGAGATGGAGCCCCTGAGCTGCAGCCATGCCAGGAAAAGATGGGCAGGATATGAGGAACGGCATCATCGCTCTTTCCAGAAGTGATTTCTTCACAGCTTAACGTGTTCAAACATCAAAAGCACCAAAAAAAGCCCAACCCCAAACCCCTGTCTGCTAGCAGAGCTCATCAAACACCTCAGTGATTGCCTTCAGAAAGACAGTTGCTGCTGGATTTTCTATCCCCCCCCCAAAAAAAAAAAAGCAAAGCTGCTTTAAAACATCTTCTTGATTTCAGCTGAGTGTTTTCATGACAGCACAGGATCCCTGATGAGCCCTGCTGCAGCTAGGACACACAGGAAAACAGAGCAGCTGGGCAAAGATTGCCTCTAGGCATGGGAAAGTCACTCTGAGGTGCGACTGAGGTAGGCCTTGGGCTCTTCTCCCTAGTGTCAGGGGGCAGAAGGAGAGGAAATGGCCTGAAATTGTGCCAGGGGAGGGTTATGCTGGAAGTGAGGAGAAATTTCTTTGCTGCAAGAGTGGTCAGGGATTGGCACAGGCTGCCCAGGGAAGTGGTGGAGTCCCCATCCCTGGAGGTGTTCAGGAAACCTGTGGCCATGGCACTTAGGAACATGATTTAGTAGCCACGGTGGTGTTGGGTTGCTGTTTGGACTGGATGATCCCAGGGGGTTTTTCCAACCTTAATGGCTGTGTGAAATTCAACCAGCAAGGGATGCACCCTGCTGCCCTTCAGAGCTAAGGTGGCAATTTGCCAAAGGAGCCCTTTGGGGCATGCAGGAGGTTTTCAGTGACTCAGGTCAGTTAACAGTGACATCTGAGGGGCATCAGCTTGAAAGCAGTGTTAGCAACTCATGAGGAGCAGCAGGCAGCAGCAAAAAGGAAGAGGGAAGCCTCTGCTCTTGCCCTGTCTCTAGAGACCGGGGCTGTGGAGCCCTGAGACAAAAGTAGTGCAAATAGCTCCTTTATTGAACCAACAGTGTCAGTGAGCTAGGGGAAAGTGGGACAAAAATAGGGAAATTGAGGGGAAAAGAGTAGGGAAAATGAGGAAAAAATACTTTGCTGCAAGAGTAATATGTTTGGAGGTGTTCAAGAAACCTGTGGCTGTGGCACTTGGGGACGTGGTGGTGTTGAGGTGACAGTTGGACTCGATCTTAAGGGTCTTTTCCAACCCAAACAATTCTATGATTCCATGAATCCCAATGGATTTTGGTAGAATGGGGGGTCTTGGGAGACAGGTTTGTCACACAAGGGCTAGGAACTGGGTTGATTGGACAGGGCTGGGTGCTAGGTTGGACTGGATGAGCTTGGAGGTCTCTTCCAACCTGGCTGCTTCTATGATTCCATGGTCTGGTTGATTGGCTAGGGCTGGGTGCTAGGTTGGACTGGATGAGCTTGGAGGTCTCTTCCAACCTGGTTGCTTCTATGATTCTATTCCAAAGCCTGGTTTGGATACCCTGAGAGTCATGCACTGACCCTTAAAATCTGCCTAAAAGACACAGGGCTGCCCTGTTGTCCTGAGCTGTGGTGGTGGCACAGAGGCGATGAGGATGAGGTGTACCAAGGTGATGTAGAGGCTGTGCCCATCCCACTGTCCACAGGAGGTTTGCTTACAGAGAGCAACATCTGAAACAGCTTTTGGAAAGGCAAAGTCACCTTCCAGCCATCAAAAGGCTTCAGACCAGGCAGATGGGGAAGCAAAAATACAATTCAGGTTTGGGCATCAAAACTGACATTGAAGCCTCCTATTTTCAGGCTGTGATGAGAGTTAATGACAGCTTACAGAAGTTGCAAGCGATCTAAAAAAGCCATAGAAAGCTGCTTTGTGTCCTCCTTTGGGGCGAGGAATTTAACAAAACCATTACTGGGGCTTTCAAAACCCCACCCTTTGACTTTCTGGAAGCAGCTGTGGGATGATCCAGCTGCAGTTGGATCCCCCTCCCTTTTTTTTTTTTGCATCTAAGAGGACATTTAAGAGGATTAATCCCCAATAATTTTAATTCAAGCAAATGACCTTATGTAACGGTACCGAGGAATTAATGAGAGTTCTCTCATGTGGGTCAGCACAGCCCTGCTGCATTTTTAGTCTCTTCTGGTTTTCTGGTCCCTGGGTGGGCTAGGGGAGAAGCTGAGGGACCTGGGGCTGCTTAGTCTGGAGAAGAGAAGATTGAGAGGAGATTTAATACATGTTTATAAATAACTGGGGGTTGGTCAGGAGAGGGGGGACAGGCTCTGCTCACTGCTCCCTGGGATGGGACAAGGAGCAATAGATGGAAGCTGCAGCACAGGAGGCTCCACCTCAACACAAGGGGGAACTTCTGTACTGTAAGGGTCCCAGAGCCCTGGCACAGGCTGCCCAGAGAGGTTGTGGAGTC
The DNA here is from genome assembly GCA_013400475.1 of Tricholaema leucomelas. Taxonomy (NCBI): domain Eukaryota; kingdom Metazoa; phylum Chordata; class Aves; order Piciformes; family Lybiidae; genus Tricholaema lacrymosa; species Tricholaema leucomelas. The sequence goes on along the minus strand of WAAF01013776.1, from coordinate 54,463 downwards.
TCTTTCTCTGGAGCCTTTCCAGGCCTGTCTGGATCTCTTCCTCTGTGATCTATGTTATATTGTATTGCCCTGCTCTGGCAGGGGAGTTGGATGCAATGATCTGCTTGGGTCCCTTTCAACCCCTAACATCCTGTGAGCCTGTGAACTTCTTTCCTGTAAGGGTCCCAGAGCACTGGCACAGTCTGCCCAGAGAGGTTGTGGAGTCTCCTTCTCTGGAGCCTTTCAAGGCCTGTCTGGATGTGTTCCTCTGTGATCTGTGCTAGATTGTGTGGTCCTGCTGTGGCAGGGGGGTTGGACTGGATGATCTCCTTGGGCCCCTTCCAGCCCCTAACATCCTGTGAGCCTGTGAACTAGATCAAGTTGCTTACGACCCCATCCAGTTTGGCCTTGAGTGTCTCCAGGCATGGGGACTCAATGATCTCCTTGGGTCTCTTCCAACCGCTACTATCCTGTGAGCTCATTGGTCTTGGGCAGAGGGTGGACAAAGTAGATCAGAAGCTGAAGTCACTTGGGGCAGGAGCCCCTTTTATTCTTTGCTGAGTTCTTCTCCGGGCTCGCTCATGAAAAGGATGCAGCTGCCAACCTCCTCTGGTGCTATTTGAAACTCTTTTTTGGCTCCCAGGCTTTTTCCACAGGGGAAAAAAAAAATGCAGTCTCATCTGATGCAAATGCTGCTGCAGGAACCTGGGTACTCCAGCTGTCTTCTTTTAATGAAACAAAAAGAAACCCCAAACCAACCCAAAACCCCACCCTGAGCTAATTGTTTTTGACTGCGTTTCTTTGCTGTTCTTACTGAGCTGAGCGAGATGCAGATTAGAGCTAATTAGCTGCATGTAGGGTATTGAAGATTGGAGTGATGAATATTAAGGACCCCAGGAGAGGGCACGTTTTCAAAGTTACACAACTGCAAACTGTGCTCTGCTTGGCTTTCTGGGCTGCAAGTGCACACTGCTGGCTCCTGTTGAGCTTCTCCTCTAGCAGCACCCCTAAGTCCCTCTCCTCAGGGCTGCTCTCCAGTCCTGCCTGAATTTGTGCTTGGCATTGCCTCCACCCAGTTGCAGGACCTTGCCCTTGGTCTTGTTGAAGCTCCTGAGCTTGGCCTGTGCCCACCTCTGCAGTGGCTTGGCATTGCCTCCACCCAGTTGCAGGACCTTGCCCTTGGTCTTGCTGAAGCTCCTGAGCTTGGCCTGTGCCCACCTCTGCAGCCTGCCCAGGTGTCTCTGGCTGCCATCCCTGCCCTGCAGCCTGTCTGCTGCAGCACACAGCTTGGTGTGGGCAGCAAACTTGCTGAGGCTGCACTCAATGCCTCTGTCCATGGCACCCACAAAGATGTTTGAGCACTCTGAGGTCCAGTGGTGTCTGCAGGAGCAAAGCCCTTCCTTAGGGTGATCTGAGCTGGTGAAAGCACTGGTTTGGTTGAGCCTGTGCACAGTTAGGGTTAGTGTGGGTAATGTTCTTGTGGGCAAGCCACAGGATGCTTCCTGTGCCTGGTTTGGTGGTATTAGATTTCAAAGGATGGGCTTGTTCCCACCCCAGCTGGGTGGAGTAGCAGCAGAGGAGTTGGATTGGTTTCTTTGGAAGTATCAGCCCCTGCATCTTTCATTTATCAGCAGTAATTAATTACTTGCAGGATGCAGGAGACTTTTGTGCTCTTAAACTTGTTTTACACACACACACTTAAGAGCAGGGTATTTCATTCCACTGCTTTCTGGTAGAACAAGGTTGAAACAGGTCTCAGAGTAAAGATGGATAAGGCTCAATGGTGCATCCCAAACAGAGGCAGCAAAACCCAACCCCAGGCTGCTCAGGATGTGTGGCAGGCAGCTGACCATGCAGACCAGGATAGTGTCATTTCTCCTCTCAGCTAACAGTGACCCAAGTGGGGATCACCCCTCCAGACAGCCCAAAAGCAAAAGGAAGCAGTGATGTAGAACTCCATTTAAATGTAATAATCATTAAGAAAAGCCTAAGAGCTCCTTCCAGAAACGCCACAGGAGTGCAGGGACACAGTGCCAGGGTGGGAGCTGTTTCCTTCAGCACACTTGTCTCTGGGTTTGGTCTGAATTCAACTGGATGTGAAGAGTATTCTGCACCTTCAAGAGTATTCCTGAGTCCTCAGCATCTCAACAGCTGAAGAGAAGCTGCAATTAAGCCGTGGAGGGGCTGTTTAGAAGGCCAGGTAGTGACAGGATCAGGAGTGATGGTTTAAAACTGGAGCAGGGGAGATTTAGGTTCACAGATACATAGAATGGGTTTGATTGGAAGGGACCTTAAAGACCATCCAGTTCCAAACCCACTGCCACGGGCAGGGACACCTCCCAACAGCCCAGGTTGCTCAGCTTCATCCAACCTGGTCTCTCCACACCCTCTGCCAAGAATTTCTTCCTCATCTCCACTCTCAATCTCCCCTCTCCCAGCTCAAAGCCATTGTCTCTTGTTCTGTCACTCTGAGCCCTTGTTGAAAGTCCCTCCCCACTTCCCTTGAAGCCCCCTTCAGGTACTGGAAGGCTGCTCTAAGATCTCCTCAGACCTTTCTCTTCTCCAGGCTGTACAAATCCAATTCTCTCAGCCCATCCCCACAGGAGAGGGTGGACATTAGGAGGAAGTTCTTCACAATGAGAGTGATGAAATGATGGAACAGTTTGTCCAGGGATGTGGTTGAAGCCCCCCATCCATGGAGACATTCAAGATCAAACTTGATGCTGTCCTGAGCAACCTGATGTAGTTGGAGCTGTCCCTGCTGACTGCAGGGAGGTGGGACAAGCTGACCTTGGAGGGTCCCTTCCAGCCTTCCAACCATTCTGTTTCTGTGATTGGGTTTTATACCTTGAAAACAAGCTGAAATCAGAGGGTTTGGAGAAGGTGCCACATTTGGCTCTTACATCTCTAGAAGCTCACCTGGAGAGTTTCTTGTTCCAGAAACCTGTGGCCATGGCATTTTGGGATGAGGTTTAGTAGCCATGGTGGTGTTGGGTTGAAAGTTGGACTGGATGATCCTAGAGGGCTTTTCCAGTCCAAACAATTCCATGATTAGTTGAATACAGGTAGAATAAGATGACAGCAACCTCTGAGTAGACAGAAGAGAGTTTAACATCATTGTCTATGTTTTTTAAGGCATCAGTCAAGGCCTGGCTCATGAAGGAGAGGCTGAGGGAGCTGGAGATGTTTAGCCTGGAAAAGAGGAAGCTCAGGGCAGACCTCATTGCTGTATACAACTACCTGAAGGGAGGCTGTAGCCAGCTGGGGTTGGGCTCCTCTGCCAGACAAGCAGCAAAAGAACAAGGGGACACAGTCTCAAGTTGTGCCAGGGGAGGTCTAGGCTGGATGTTAGGAGGAA
>WAAF01013776.1:13652-50981 GCA_013400475.1 Tricholaema leucomelas | reverse complement strand
ATGGTCTGGTTGGTTGGGCAGGGCTGGGTGCTAGGTTGGACTGGCTGAGCTTGGAGGTCTCTTCCAACCTGGTTGACTCTATGATAGGTTTTTTTAGGCAGCAATCAAGGCCTGGCTTTAAGGAGAGCTCACAAAGATGTCAGCCTCACCTTACAGGTGTTGATAGCAGGCACAAGTGTAGCTGCCTTAGCAGAGTGAGAATGTCTGTACCCTGTGCAGGTCCCACAAAAACGTTTGCAACTGATTTTGTCTAAGCTCAGCCATTTCCAAAGGGCTGTAGATTTTGGCAGCATTTCAATCTCCTGATGGATTTGCTTATTATTTATTTTTGAGTTTGTTTTTTTAACCACAAACCAGCTGGTCAAGGCCTGATAACATCATTGCATGCAAGAAATACTTTGGTGGTAAGGAATCAGTTTAGAGCGACCCAAAAGTATTTCCTCAAGCAAGAAGATTTCTCCCCCTGCACCCCAACCACCCAGGTCAATCTTGGGGCTTCCATCAGGATTTTTATGGGGTGGGGTTAAATAAAAATAAATTCTAGAGATAAAAGAAATGAGCTCTGTGTGCAGGTTTGGTTTATTTTCTGTGAACCTGACTGAAGAATCTGATTTGAGGGAAAAGAAAAACAACCAAACAAACAGGGAATCTCAGGAGCAGTGTGGGCAGCTGGACAAGAGAGGCTCTTCTGCCCCTGTGCTCAGCACTGCTCAGGCCACCCCTGGAGTGCTGTGTCCAGTTCTGGGCTGCTGAATTGCAGAGAGATTTTGAGGTGCTGGAAGGTGTCCAGAAGAGGGCGACAAAGCTGGGGAGGGGCCTGGAGAACAGNCAGGGCTGGGTGCTAGGTTGGCACTTAGTACCATGGTCTGGTTGATTGGGCAGGGCTGGGTGCTAGGTTGGCACTTAGTACCATGGTCTGGTTGATTGGGCAGGGCTGGGTGCTAGGTTGGCACTTAGTACTATGGTCTGGTTGCTTGGGCAGGGCTGGGTGCTAGGTTGGCACTTAGTGCCATGGTCTGGTTGGTTGGGCAGGGCTGGGTGCTAGGTTGGACTGGCTGAGCTTGGAGGTCTCTTCCAACCTGCTTGATTCTATGACATGAATCTGTTTGTCAGAGTTTCTTGAGGAGATAGGATGTACAACACAGCCAGAGGGGAAGAAGAACGAGAATTTTGGGGAGATTTGTGCCCCATCGCTGAGGTTTGAACTGTGCCTTTGCTGCACAAGGTCGTGGGCATCTGTGTTGATGTAGTTTAACATAATCCAGGAGGTTTTAATCGCATTTCTGGCTATTAAATGAGAAGAGAAGCACTGGAATTTAGCTTCATAACTCCCCTGTAAACAAAATTTTTAACCTCATAGCGAGATAAAAATAAGTCCCAGAGTAGCTGATTACCTCTGGCAGGAGATTGTCCCTCAAAATTTGATCAACCCCTTCCTTTCCCTACCTATTAAAGGCAGATTTCTGCACCACTATTTTTTCCCCCCATTTGCAAACACAACTCTGAAAATTTCCTTCCAAATTCTTCTCTTTTTTTGTGCCTTATTTTTTTCCTCAGTTGTAAAGAAATCTCTGCAAAATTTCCTTCCAAATTATCCTCTTTTTCTGCCCCATTTTTCCCCTATTTGCAAACAAAACTCTGTAAAGTTTTCTTTCAAGTTCTTCCTTTTTTTGTGTGCTTTTTTCCCTCAGTTGTAAAGAAATCTCTGTAAAGTTTCCTTCCAAATTGTCCTTTTTTTGCCCTATTTTTTCCCTATTTGCAAACAAAACTCTGTAAAGTTTCCTTTCAAATTCTTCCTTTTTTGTGTGCTTTTTCCCCTCAGTTGGAAGGAAACTTTAGAGAGATTTCTTTACAAATTGTCCTTTTTTTGCCCTATTTTTCCCCTATTTGCAAACAAAACTCTGTAAAGTTTCCTTCCAAATTCTTCTTTTGTTTGTTCCTTACTTTTTCCTCAGTTGTAAAGAAATCTCTGCAAAGTTTCCTTCCAAATCATCCTTTTTCTTGCCTTATTTGCAAACAAAACTCTGTAAAGTTCCCTTACAGATTCTTCTTTGGGGGTTGGGTTTTTTTTTTGGCCTGACTCAAGCTTTGCCCAGCTCTCCCCAGAGCAACCTGCTTGGTTCTGGTATGAAACAGAAAAGGTGATTTTTGAAAGAGAAAGAGGGAAGGAGGGAGCAAAGGGGATCAGAAAAGCTTTGGTGAGTCAAAAGAGATCTGTGTGTGTATGGCTGCTCCAAAATTCTCCATGGGAAACCCAGCAGTTTAGGAACAAGTTGTGTACCATAAGTTACAGGTTGCCCAGAGAGGTAGCTGAGGTCCCATCCCTGGAGATGGTCTTGAAGGCCTTTTCCAATCTAAGAAGTTCTGTGACTGAACTTCACTATTCTATGCTACTAAGACCTGTTCATCCTCACTAATTGCATCTCTTTCTTCCTAGCTTCCTCAGCCTGCTTACTCCAAGGTGACTTCCCTGCTCAACAGAACACTTAAAAACCACAGAGCCTGAAGTAGATGAAGTTTTCATTAAAGGAATTTAGAGATGAGCAGAAAGAAGCAGCAGAACATAGCTCAGTCTAGGCAAGGAGGCCCAGCCAGCACCTGTAGGTGACATTAGAGTAATCATCAAGACTATTCCTACCTAACCGGGGGGCCACCAGGCCCCCAGCCTTTAGATCCCACTCCCTTTCACCCAGTGCACACCATGGGCACTCACCAGTGATGATGGGAGGAGGATCCCTCTGCCCAGTTGGGCAAACCTAAGGCTTCTGCCTTTCCCGGGGCCCATTAAATAGGGGAGTGGGCAGGGAGGGCAAAGTGGTTACACCTGGGGTGGGAGGAGATTCCAACAGCACCCAGGTGCTCTGGGTTTGGAGGAAGAAAGGAGAACGTGCAGTGTGGGGTGGGAAAGAGGGAGATATGGTGGAAAAGGGGAGGTGATGCTGAGAGGAAAAGGATGGAGGTGAAAAGAGGAATATGGAGGAAAATAAAGGAGATGAAGAGGAAAGGAAGGAGATGGGAAGAAAAGGAGGGAGATGGGGCAAAATAGGAGATGGAAAGGAAAGGAGGGAGATAAAAAATCATAGAATCACTCAGGGTTGGAAGGGACCACAAGGATCATCTAGTTTCAACCCCTCTGCAATGGGCAGGGACATCCTACCCTAGATCAGGCTGCCCAGAGCCTCATCCAGCCTGCCCTTAAATGCCTCAACTCCTTGAGGCACAGCATTCCAAACTACACCCAGTCCTCAGGGCTCTGCTTTGCCAAGAGCATTTTAAGCTCTAAAGCTGATCCTCCAACACACCGAATGCCACTCCCAGCTCCATGCCACTTCCCAGGTGTAATTATCTATTTTCATCCATTTTTCCCTGATGAAACTTTTGAAGGCAACCAGCCCAGAGCCCTGCAGAGTCCTGGCTGACAAAGTCCTCTGCTCTGACCACGAGCAAAGTCCTGACTGTATTCTTTGGGAAGGAGCTGTGCTGCTTGTCCATTTCTGTGTCAGATCTGGAGTGGTTTTACCTAGACTGCTGTCCCAGCTCGTTTTATGGAAGTCAAGCAGCTTTGTGTCAGAGCCTTCCCAAAATCCATGGCACTAACCACGCTGAGGAACCAAAAGAGGAGAGCTGAACATGCCTCATCTGGGTTTAATCCATGCTGGGTGTCACTCAGCTCCCTTTTTTGGCTCCTAGGTGCTTGCAAGTTCTTTGACTGCTAGTTCAGTTCTCTTGAGAGCTTCTAGAAGTTGACTGGTCTCTAATTCTCACTCCTCTTTTTCTCTCTCTATGTTTAGAGATAGACACCATGTTTACATTTTTCCTCTGTCTTTGGTTCCTCACCTGCCCTCCAAGAGCTCTGCAGCAGTGTTTGTATTTCTGAGGTGGCGCCAACAGAGCCTGGAAATATGTAGCAAAAGGTTTCTTAACCATGGCTGGTCTGAAGGGATGGGGAGCAGTGTGGATAGGTGGAGCAGTGTGAATAGGTAGAGCAGACAAGGAGGTTGCTGCAGTTGTCTCTCACCATTCCGTTTAGAGCATGGTGTTTCATTAGGCACTGAGTGAACCAAACAGCTTTTTAATTGCTCAGAACTGCTTCTTTAGAGCACAGCATTGTCTCCTCTCACTCCACAGCCTCTGGGGAGCCTCTTCAATTTCTTTTCTTCCTTTGCCCTGGAGAGAGCTGAATCTGGCATGGCATAGAGGAGCCTGCCTGCAGCAGTTGCCTTTGTGTGTCAGGCACAGAAAAAAATCCAAGCCACTTAAAAACCAGCACGTTTAGTGCTGAAAACCCTCTGCTCCCGTTCGTTTGAGGCTTGCTGAGGGAGTAGCCCACCCTGCCTGAACCTTTAGGAGATCACACAGAATCCCAACGTGGTGGGGGTTGGGAGGGACCTCTAGAGATCATCCAGTACAAGCCTCGTGCTCAAGCAGGGGCACCCACAGCACCTTGCCTGGCATCACAATGTCCAGGTGGGTTTGGAATGCCTCCAGAGAAGGAGATTCCACAATCTCTCCAGGTACAACATCTCACAGTCCAATATTCCTACACCCTCAAATTAAAGACTTCCCAGTTTTGAAGCACTGCTTACTTGTCTTCGCTCACTGCTCCATCCAAACCTCACTTCTTGAGTGCTGTGTCCACTTCTGGGCTCCTGAATTGCAGAGAGATGTTGAGGTGCTGGAAGGTGCCCAGAGAAGGGCAGCAAGGCTGGGGAGGGGCCTGGAGCACAGCCCTGTGAGGAGAGGCTGAGGGAGCTGGGGGTGTGCAGCCTGCAGCAGAGAAGGCTCAGGGCAGAGCTCATTGCTGTCTGCAGCTCCCTGCAGGGAGGCTGTAGCCAGCTGAGATTGGGCTCTGCTGCCAGGCACCCAGCAACAGAACAAGGGCACACAGTCTCAAGTTGTGCCATGGAAGGTCTGGGCTGGATGTTAGGAAGAAGTTGTTGGCAGAGAGTGATTGGCATTGGAATGGGCTGCCCAGGGAGGTAGTGGAGTTGCCATCCCTGGAGGTGTTGAAGCAAAAGCTGGCTGGGGCACTTAGTGCCATGGTCTGGTTGCTTGGGCAGGGCTGGGTGCTAGGTTGGCACTTAGTGCCATGGTCTGGTTGGTTGGCTAGGGCTGGGTGCTAGGTTGGACTGTCTGAGCTTGGAGGTCTTTTTCAACCTGCTTGGTTCTATGGTTCTATGATTCTATGATTCTTCTTTGTGTCCTGCAGCAAGCAAGCTGGCTGCAGCCATGCCCTGTAACCATACGCTTCCTGAGAGCCTTGCTGGAGCTTGAGATGCCTTCTGGGCAGTAAGGCACAACAGCAGACAGGAAGGGGTGCCCCAAAGGGGTGAGCAGCACCATGGTCATTTCCAAAGGACTATGGAAAAGAGCTGCCATGGGAATTGAGGCATCAGATCACCAGAGCAAGGCAGAGGTGAAACATTTGCTGAAAGCACGAAGGGCAAGAAACCAGTTCATGATGTCCTAGCAGGCTTTGGGATGGCACTGGTCAGTGGGCATCTGCTCAGTGATTAGGTAATGTGCTAATTGATTCATCCATAGGTTGCCCAGGGAGGTGGTTGAGGCCCCATCCCTGGAGGTGTTTAATGCCAGGCTGGATGAGGCTCTGGCCAGGCTGCTCTAGGGAAGGGTGACCCTGCCTGTGGCAGAGGGGTTGGAGCTAGATGATCCTTGTGGTTCCTTTCAACCCTGACTGATTCTACGATTCTGAACTCACAGAATCACAGTGTGGTAGGGGATGGAAGGGGCCTCAGGAAATCGTTGAGTCAACCTCTCTGCCAAGGCAGCTTCTAGAGAAGGTCACACGGGAACACAGCCTGGGGGCAGGTGGGGGTTTGAATATCTCCAGAGGTGGAGACTCCACCACCTCTCTGGGCAGCCTGCTCCAGTTCCTCCTCATGTTCAGATGGAACTTCTGATGTTCCAGTTCGTGCCTGTAACCCCTTGCCCTGTCACTGGGCACTACTGAACAAAGCCTGGTGCCATCCTCCTGGCACCCACCCTTCAAGTATTGATCAGCATTGATGAGCTCCCCCGCTCAGGCTGCTCTTTTCCAGGCTAAAGAACCCAATTCTCTCAAGCTTTCCTTGTCAGAGACATGTTCCAGTCCCCTCAGCATCACTGTAGCCCTGCAGCAAAACTTCAGTGCTGGCATCTGCAGTGCTGCTTTCAGCTGCTGTGGCTTCCTTCCCAGAGAGATTTCACAGAAGAGCAGCCAGGGAGGTTTTTTTTCCTCCATGCTCTTTTCTGCCCCCTTTAGAAGCAGTGCTTTTTATGGCTGCTTGGAGGGATGGCAACCTGCTGCCCCATCAGCAATATGTTCCCTGGGGAATTCTGGAGCCACTCTCCATTATTTAAGTCCACTTCTTCAGCACACCTGGTAGGGAGCTCACTGGCTTAGGGCATTTAGCAGCACAAGTGAAAATGGCAGGAACCAGAGGTGGGTTTAACTCTGAATAAGACCAAAGTTCCCTTAAAGCTGGGGGTGCTGGTGGATGAGAAGCTCAACATGAGCCAGTAGTGTGCACTTGCAGGCCAGAAAGCAAACCAGAGCCTGGGCTGCAGCAGCAGAAGTGTGGCCAGCAGGTCGAGGGAGGTGATTCTCCCCCTCTACTCTGCTCTGGTGAGACCCCACCTGGAGTACTGCATCCAGTTCTGGAGCCTCTATTCCAAAAGGGATATGGAGATGCTGGAGCGTGTCCAGAGAAGGGCCATGAGGATGCTCAGAGGGCTGCAGCTGACTGATTCTATGATTCCAACCCTCTTTTTATCAGCACATCAAGCCCCTAGTTGATGCCTGTCAGTGAAAAGCAAGCACAAAGGCAGCCCAAGGAGTGGCCACTGCTGCAATCTCCACCAGTATGATCACAGAATCATAAAATGGTTTGGGTTGGAAATGCCCTCTGAGATCATCCAATTCAACCAGCAAACCAACCCCCACCCATGGGGACTCCACCACCTCCCTGGGCAGCCTGTGCCAATCCCTGACCACTCTTGTAGCCAAGAATTTTTTCCTCTTCTCCAACCTAACCCTCCCCTGGCAGAATTTCAGGCCAGTTCCTCTCATCCTATCACCTGATACTAGGGAGCAGAGCCCAAGCCCACCTCACTGCAACCTCTTTTCAGGGAGCTGAAGATCACGGGCAAGTGTCCCTGCACATGGCAGGGGGGTTGGAACCAGATGATCCTTGTGGTCCCTTCCAACCCTGACTGATTCTGTGATTCAGCTGCAAAGGGCAATGAGGTCTCTCCTCAGCCTGCTCTTCTGCAGACTAAACAATTTCAATTCCCTCAGCCTCTCCTCCTAAGACTTGTTCAGCAGGCCCTTCACCAGCTTTGTTGCCCTTCTAAAAGGGGCCACACGTTTGGCCATGGCTGCACCAAAGAAATTTCAGCTGCATCTTCTTGCAGCCTTTTCACTGCCTCTCATGCCCATCCTTTTCTTAGCCCTTACATTCTCTTAGTTTCCCCTTAGGCTGCCCTGCCCCCCAAATCCAACCCTGAGCCACCCAAGTAGAAGGCATCAATCAGTCCATCCCTCCTGGTGATGCTTTTGCTAACCTCCTGCCTGCCTCCCACGGGATTCTTTCTGCTGAGCTTCTTGCTGCTGTGCTCGTAGCTGGGAGGAACTGGTGCTGGGGAGTCCCTCTTGAATCCACACAGGATTGGTGTGGGTCCTTCTGCTTCGTGCCAGCCATAACTCTTCAGGTTTGCCTGCAGCCTTTGACAAAGAATGCATTTCCCAGCAGCTCACCAACTTCTCTGAGCAGCAGCAAATGATCCATGAGATCCATGTGGCTCTGCTGCTCCCCCTCCTTTCCCCATCACTCAAACGCTGCTGCTCCAGGCACAGGAACTGGGTTCACACAAGATACAAGGTCTGCTCTTGCCCAAAGCTCTTCATCAAATTCCAAACTAGCTGTAGAAAACTGTTGGGCAGGTTGGCAAGCCTGGATTTCCTGAGTCAGAAAGTTTTCCAATCACCTTTGTTCTTCCTTGCCCAGACAAGACCAATCACAGACTCCTTCCTGTTGGAAAAGAGCTCTAAGTTCATCAAGTCCAACCTGACACCTCCATGGCCACCAGACCATGCCCTGAACTGCCACTTCTATTTGTTTCTTGAATGCCTTCGGGGGGGGGGGGGGGTGTGTGGCTCCAGCACCTCCCTGGGCAGCCTGTGCCACTGCCTGACCACTCTGGCAGCAAAGAAATTCTTCCGAACACCCAACCTATCAACCTGGGGCAGCTTGAGGCTATCACCTCCTGTCCTCTCTTTAGGTACTTGGTAGAAGAGGCCAAGGCCTCACTCCAACCTTCTTTCAGAGAGCTGTAGAGAACAGTAAGATCTCCTCTCAACCTCCTCTTCTTCAGGCTAACCAACCCCAGCTTCCTCAGCCTCTCCTTGTAAGCCATGCTCTGCAAACCTCTCACCAGCTTCACAGAATGGCAGAAACATCCAGGTTGGAAAAGCCCCTCAGGATCACCAAGTCCAACCTATAACCCTTCTCTACAAGGTTTACCTTAAATCATATCCCTGAGCACCACTTCGTTGCCTTTCTCTGTACCTGCTCTTGCCCTTTCTGCTGTTTGCAGGATGCCAGCACTGTCCCCCCCTCCTGGAGCAGGAGGCTCTGCCCAGTTGCTCAGCTCAATAGCTTAAACATCTCCTGAGCATCAGTTAATTTGAACTACTGCCTCTCTTAGGCTGCCTTTGCTTGCAGTTGTAGTTGTCCAGTGCTTGGAGGGTGTCCGAGCAGCTCCTCCTCAGAGCTCAGTGTTTGGTGATGAGTGAGGAGAGCACAGTGCTGGTTGCTCAAGTTAGAAACCCTTCCCCTGAGCTTCGTCTCACAGGTTGTAGCTCTGTGTCTCTGTCAGCCTTGTTCTTCATGTAGTTCATCTGTTAATAACACAGGGCTGGCAGCCAGCCCCAGTCTCCACCACTACCCCCAATAGCACTGGAGCTGTTGCAAGCTCCCTATGATCCCTGCTAGTGCACCTTCTCCTCAGGGGGATGCCAGAACTGCCAGGACCTTGGCCTCTGTGTGTCTGCTTTAAACAAGAGAGGAAGCCAAATTCCTGTTCCAGACAGGGTCTCTCAGTGCCCAGACCTGCTAGTGGAGGACTTACTGTTGTCCAGTGGGACCTGAGGATGAGCAGGCAAGGACTTCATTTCAGCTAAGCAGATCATCCTCTCTGCCAGTATTTAAGAGACAGGATCATAACTTATGTCTTCAGTGGCAGGAGTGATTGTCAAACACAATTAGCTCTGCCAAGCCCAGCTGTTTTCTGGACAACACCCAGGCTTAGTTCCTGAGTTACTTTAGAGCTGAGGAAATTACAGAGGTCAATCTTCTGACCTGACTGCAGGGACTGGGTGAACTTGCTCCATGGAACAGTTCCTGTAGTAAAGACCAATGCACAGAGCATCCAGAGCGCAGAGCTGAGAGGGTCTGTGGGTCTCATAGGTTCACAGAATGGTTTGGGTTGGAAGGGACCATAAAGATCATCTAGTTCTGACCCACCCCCACCATGGGCACCTCCCATTAGCCCAGCTTGCTTAAGGTCCCATCCAACCTGGCCTTGGACACCTCCTGGCAGGGGGCAGCCACAACTTCCTTGGGCAACCTCTTCCAGTGTCTCCCCACCCTCAATTGCAAGAATTTCTTCCTCATCTCCACTCTCAATTTCCTCTTCCCAAGCTTTAATCCATTCCCTCTCATCCTTCCATTACAAGCCATTGTCCAAAGTCCCTCCTCAGCTCTCCTGTAGCTCCCTTTAGGTACTGGAAGGCTGCTCTAAGGTCTCCCAGGAGCCTTTTCTTCTCAGGCTGAACAGCCCCAACTCTCCCAGCCTGTCCCCTCAAGGGAGGTTCTCCAGCCTTCTGATTGTCTCCATGGCCTCCTCTGGACCCTCTCCAACAGTTCCATGTCCTTCTTACGCTGAGGGCACCAGAACTGGATGCAGTGCTCCAGGTGGGATCTCAGCAGAGCAGAGCAGAATCACCTCCCTCCTCCTGCTGTTCACACTGCTTTTCCTGCAGCCAGGATGCTGTTGGTTTTCTGGCTGACTCATAACATGCCTTGAGGTCGAAAAACTCCCAGCACTGTCTGTAGAGGAGAGGGAAGGAGGGAGAAGGTGTCAAGGGCTGTAGATACTTCAGGTGCTACACAACTAAGTCATGTCCCCTCCCATGACTGTGTCCCGGTCCGTACAGGGGGACTTTGACTCCAATTCCTTTTGTAAGGCACAGCAGGACTTACTGTGAAAAGGACTAGAGAAGAACTAGGGGTTTCTATCGTTTGTTTTGCTGGTTAAGGTTTGATCTTATGGTTGTTGTAAGCATTGAATGTAAGACCTGGACAGGAGAAGTGGTGTAGGACCTGAAAGCCTCCCCACTCTGACTGCAAGGCTCTTCAGGCTCTGGTGCCTGCAGCTCAGTTGGCAGGGAGGTACCACCCCATAGGAACCTAGAATCATCGATTGGTTTGTGTTGGAAGGGACCCTTAAATGGCATCCAGTCCAAACCCCCTGCATTCAGCAGGGACATCTGCAACTACAGCAGGTTTGCTCAGAGCCCCAGGCAGCCCGACCTGGAATGATTCTGGGGATGAAGCATCTCCCACCTCTCTGGGCAACCTGGCCCAGGGTCTCACCACCCTCATGTCCGCTGACCCTGCACGAAACCTCCTTGAGATGGAGCAGAAGGGATGGTAATTCCAGGCACTGGGCTCGGATCCACCACTGGAGAGCAACCAGGGAGGCTGAAAAAGAACTGATGACTAAATGAAGTGAATTGAGCTAGCAGATGTGCTCTTCAAAAGAGCACAGCTCTCTCTCTCTTCAGTGTCTCTCCCATTGAAATGACATTCTCAAGAGGTTTTTGTCCTTTCCATCTTCTCCAGGATCATCCACGAGGATGGCTTCTCTGGAGAAGACGTGAAGCAGTACAAGCCAGTGGTCTACAGCAACACTATCCAGTCCCTGGCAGCCATTGTACGTGCCATGGACACCTTGGGCATCGAGTACGGCGACAAGGAGCGGCGGGTAAGTGCAGACCACCGCAGACAGCCGAGCACCTGGAGGCTCCAGAGCACTGACAGCAGCAGTTTGCACCATCTGAATATCTCAGAAGAAAGAGGAGGGAGGTGTGTGGGGTGTGGGGGGAAAGATTTACATCCCCTTTGTGTGTGCGGCAAACAGGGGTGTGGGCACAGCTGCCCACGGCGGTGCCGCTTGTGCGTCTGCGCTGAGAAGTGTAGCCCTGGGCACATCTGTGTCACAACAGTCACCATCCCTCCTGCCCTGGCACTAGCCAGGCCAGTACAAAAGAGATTCTGTTGTCTCAGGACAGCCCAGGCGCAGCTATTGGCAGACGTGGGGAGACAGTGAGAAGCTCTGTGTGTGTGTGTTGGGTAGGCAGCCTGAGAGGAGAAATGTCCCAGGCAGCAGCATAGAAGCACAGAAAGGTTTGGGTTGGAAAGGACCTCTAGAGAGAAGTCTTTCTGCTCTTCCTGTCCCTAGTGTAGGGAAGGTTTTAGGATTAACTTGGCTTTTGTGGGGTCTTGGATGGCTTTTACTCCTCACCTCCCTCCACTCAAGCATACCCAGGCAGGCATTGCGCTTGGACACAAAGGGATCTGCGACTTCAGTGAGGTCATAGAATGAACTCCTAGAACTGTTGAGCTTGGAAGAGACTTGGAGATCATCAAGCCCACCTAGAGATCATGATCCCACCACTACTGCTAAGCCACCACCACTAAACCACCTCCCTCAGCACCACATCCAGGTAGCTTTTAAGCACCTCCAGAAATGGTGACTCCATCACTTCCCTGGGCAGCCTGGGTCAGGGCCTGAGAACTCTTTCTTGGAAGACATTTTTCCTAATACCCAACCTGAACCTCCCCTGGCACAACTCAAGGCTGTTTCCTCTTGTCCTGCCACTTGTTGCATGTGAGAGGAGACCAATTCCCACCTCATTCTAGGGAGCTGAGGGCAATGAGTTCTTCCCCTCAGCCCCCTCTTTTGCAGACTAAACAACCCCAGTTCCCTCAGCTGCTCCTCATGGGACTTGTGTTCAAGGCCCCTGGCCAGCTTGGTTGCTCTGCTTTGGACAGTCTCCAGCCCCTCAGTGTCCTGCATGGGCAGCAGTGCTGGGGTGGGTCTTATCAGAAGAAGTTTGTGATGTCTGGCAGCCTTCTCACACCAGGCAGCCAGGCCAGCCTGGCCTTATACAGTTGCTGTCCTGTTGTTACTTTAACCAGCTCCCTATTTTTAAACAGTGGCTCCTCTGTCAGGTGCCCCTGCCAGCCTCTGCCTTTCCTTTCTGCATTTCTGGCTCAGATCAAGCCCACACAGAGAAGCTCAGAGCCTCAGAGAAGCCAAGACCATCCTTTTTTTTGCATGCTGCCATCCCAGAGAAAGGAAAGCTGCTCAGCTTTACTGGAGATGAAAGAAAGATGATCTGAGGGCTGCAGCACCTCCCCTGTGAGGACAGGCTGAGACAACTGGGGCTGTTCAGCCTGCAAAAGAAAAGGCTGCAGGAGACCTTAGAGCAGCCTTTCAGTATCTAAAGAGGGCTACAGAGAAGCTGGGGAGGGACTCTTGACTAAGATTTGCAGTGTCAGGGGGAGGGGCAGAGGCTTTGAGCTAGGTGAGGGGAGATTGAGAGTGGAGATGAGGAAGAAATTCTTGGTGGTGAGGGTGGGCAGACACTGGCACAGTGAACTTAGGAATGCCCTCTCCCTGGAGGTGTCCAAAGCCAGGCTGGATGAGATCTTGAGCAAACTGATCTGATGGGAGGTACATGGCAATGAGATTGGAACTGGATGATCATTGAAACATAGAATGGTCTGAGTTGGAAAGGATCTCCAAAGGTCATCCAGTCCAACCCCAAATAATCATTAAGTTCCCTTCCAATCCAAACCATTCTATGAAACAAAACCATTTCAGACTTAAGACCTGGTAAAGGCAAAGTCCTGTGTGCCACTCAGCTTGTCCTGACTATTTTTAGGTGGCTATCAACTGCCATCCATATGTCATCCCCCATACTCCTTGTCTGAGGGTTGATAAGGAAAGCATTCGCTAGCAAGGATGCCAAAATCCTGCTGTGGCCTTACTATTTGGAGAGGTGACTTTATTTTCTCCCACTGGCAAAGGGGCATTTTGATTTCTCTGCATCTAGGGATGTTTCCCAGAGGAACTCTAAATCCTGGAGGCACTTCCCCCCCAAACGTAGAGATGATACCGTAATGGAGTTGTTGTGAGCGTGCCGAGAACTAATGCTGGTGGCTTTCAAACTGAATACATTAATCTGTTGAGCACTGAGTGACTCAGCTCTCAGCTAGGCAACGTAGCTTGTCTCAGCTCAAAACCTATGCCCAGGAAAACAGAAACAAATCATTCTCCGTGTCTGATAAATAGTCTGTGGCAGACAGCTTTAAAATGTACAATTCCCTTTCCCCCCACCCCCCTTCTTGTTTTTCAGTTTGTTTGTGGGTGAGGTTTTTGGGTTGGTTTGGTTTAATGCCTGAAGTCCTAATTCAAGCAGGAAAACTCAGCACTGCTTCTTTAGTGCCTGTCGAAGTGTGAGGTGTGGAGGGGGAAAGCTGTTGTCAGGACTGGCAGGAAGGAGAGGTGGAGCTTGCACAAAGTGCCATGGCCCTTCGTATTCCTGTGGGAACGATGCCAAATGCTCCTAGCACGATGCAGTAACTCAGGCTGCAAGGGAGCTCAGGAGGCACCTAGCCCAACCTCCTGCTCAAGCAAGGACACCTCTGAGGTCCAACCAGGTTGCTCAGGGCTTTTATTCACTTGTGGCTGAAGTCCTCCAAGGAAAGAGACTGCACAAGTTCTCGGGGCAGCCTTGGCCCCACTGCTCTGTGGTCCTTGTGCTGAAAAAGGTTTCTCCTTAGCATAGAGTCATGGAATGGTTTAGCTTGGAGATATCTACTCCAGCCTCCTCTGTGTGGGCAGGGACACCTCTCAACTAGATTGGGCTGCTCAAGGCCTCATCAACCTAGCCTTGAACATCTCCAGGGAGGAGGCATCCACAACCTCCCTGAGCAGCCAGTTCCAGAGTCTCACATGCTGGGATTCATAGAATCATAGGATCAAGCAGGTTGGAAGAGACCTCCCACATCATCCACTCCAACCTAGCACCCAGCCCTGTCCAATCAACCAGACCATGGCACTAAGTGCCCCAGCCAGCCTTTGCTTCAACACCTCCAGGCACAGCGACTCCACCACCTCCCTGGGCAGCCCATTCCAATGCCAATCGCTCTCTCTGGCAAGAATTTCCTCCNTGTCCTGCTGCCCACACTGCTCCTCAGCCAGCCCAGGATGCCAATGGCTCTGCTGCCCACCTGGGCACACTGCTGCCTCATGTTCAGCCACCCTCTACCAGCACCCCCAGGTCCCTCTCTGCCTGGCTGCTCTCAGCCACTCTGTCCCCAGCCTGTAGTGCTGCTTGGGGTTGTTGTGGCCAAAGTGTAGAGCCCTGCACTTAGCCTTGTTCCATCTCCTCCCGTTGGCCTCTGCCCACCCATCCCATTCTAAGGGCCAGTTCAGATTTTCTTCTCATGGATGAGCATAAAATTCCTCCATCCAGCAGTAGGCAAAGGGGAAAGCAGCCAAGTCTCTCAGGCTGTGGTGTTCCTCTTGCTAGTCCACCTCCAGAGCAGGTTGCTGTTAGTAGTCTCCAGCAGTATTTATTTTAATCTCACAAAGGCTGCTCCCCTGCTTCTGTGATTAGTGCACAGCTGCTGTAAAGAGAGGCCATTAAACAGGCGATTTGTTGAGCATTATGCTGCATGGTTCATCCCTTTTCAAGCAAAGCTTTTCTATTTTAGAAGCCATTCCTCAGCCAAGAGTTTCTAATGCAAATCTTTTAGTGGGGGATTTTCCCCTACTCATCACTTAAGCCCCCAAGAGAGGAGAGCTGGGGAAGGGGAGTGGGGCTGCAGCCATGGAGCCTGGTTCAGCAGCAGGGAAGAATGACAGAGATAGAGTCACAGAGTGGCAGCTTGGGAGAGACCTCAAGGATCATCTGGTTCAACCTTTCTAGGTGACAGTATAGTTGACATGAGGTGGCTCACCACCCTGGAAAGTTGAGTCTTCAAACTGCCCAATCTACCACTTCCCCAGGGAAGTGATTCCAGTGTCTGAGCATGCTGATGGGGAAACATTTTCTTCTGGAGTCCAGTGGGAATCTCTCCAAGAAGAAAGGAGCACAGGCTCAGGACAGGTTTTCCCCAGTGATTGTTTGGTTACTGTAGCTTCCCCCACCCTGAATTCTACCTCTGTATGCTTTCCACATGGCAACCTGACAGTGCTTGGAGTGAAAAACCCTCTTCCCTCCTTAAATGCAACTGAGCTGATTTGTGCTCTTGTTAGTGAGGTAAAATAGTGCAATTCTCTCTCAGTGTCCCCATTTTTCTCCTGCTTGTAATTACACCTCCAATATGTAGTCTAACAGAAATGAAAGGCTGGAAGAGGCCAGACTAAGCCCTCTATTGTCAGTCAGAGTGAGAGCAGTGCAGGAAGAGACAAATCACGAGGAGCAGATGCCCCAGGTCTCGCTGACCCTGTCTGCTAAGGACCCGTGCCCAGGTTGAGAACAGAACAGTCTGCCTGTAGGATTTCCCTTCCATGTGTGCTCCTTCTTCAGGGGAGCAGCAGTGCCTGGCTCCCAGAAGGTTCATGGCCTGCAGGCAGCAGCACCTTGGTCCTTGTTTATTGTCCTCCAGTGCAGGGAGGCAGGAGCACATCCTGCCTGCCCGTGGTACTTTCGCACCGCAGGCAGCCCGAAGGTCAGTCTGATACTCCAGAAGAGCTCTGCAGGTGCAAGGTCATAAGTCCTTCACGTGTTGCAAGAGAAAGGAGCAGCTGGCGTGGAGACAGGAGCTGGCTGCAGGAGCAGTGACACCTCTGGGCGTTCCTCCTCCCCAGAGCCATCGCTGCCCTAGGTCTGGATCCCCACCTAGCCAAGGAGAGGGCTTGCACAGAGCAGAGAGCAGAGCCTTGGTCTCACCCAGCTGCTCCAAACCCTCCAGCTGGCCAGTAGGACAGTACTCATTCCTTATTTTTACAAGCAGCAAGGTGGCCACAGCTGCTGCAGCTGTGCCCAAGCTGCCTCTGAGCAGCAAGGGTGCCTCCAGCCTCATCCCCTCTGCCCCTGCTGAAGGAGCAGGGACGCGGCCGCTGTCACCTGCTGCCTTCCAGCTGCCGGCAGGGAGCAAGCAGTGGCAGTGTGTGGGAGGAACTCTTTCATAAGACCTGCTCCTCTGTAACTGCCTTTTTCTACTTGTCAGCTCTGAATACTTGGGGATTTTCCTTCCTTTCAGGCAGGTACCTGTTTAGAGCAGCTGGCTCCTGCTGCCTGTCCCTAGCCCAGGCTCCTTGAGAAACACAGAAATGCTGCTGGTAATTTTAGGGAGGGCAGGGGAGACACTGCCATGCTGCTAGCAAGGCTCTCTTTGCTGACTGGGATATTCTGAGGGATGGATGCAGGATTCTGCTCTCCCCTGGTGAGGCTGCATGAAGTATTGTGTCTAGTTCTGGGCTCTCCAGTTCAAGGATATAGAACTGCTTGAGAGGGTCCAGCACAGAGCCACAGAGATGCTGAAGGGAATGGAACAGCTGTGTTAGGAGGAGAGCCTGAGGGAGCTGAGGCTCTTTAGCTTGGGAAAGAGGAGACTAAGAGGTGACCTCGTTTATGTTGATAAAGCTGTGCAGGGTGAGTGCCCAGAGGCTGCAGCCAGGCTCTGCTGGGTGATGCCCAATGCCAGCACAAGGGGCAATGGGTGGGAGCTGAGGCATAGGAAGTTGCATGGGAACAGGAAGAGGAATTTTTTTTCCTTGTGAGGATACCAGAACCCTGGAACAGGCTGCCCAGGGGGGCTGTGGAGTCTCCCTGTCTGGAGATATTCAAAACCTGCCTGGATATGTTCCTGTGTGATCTGCTATAGGTGACCCTGCTCTGCAAGGGGGTTGGTCCAGATGAGCTTTGGAGGTCCCTTCCAGCCCCTGACACTCTGTGATCCTGTGATTCCAGGGTATCTGCTTCTGCAGTGAGGATGCAGCCAACCCTTGCTGGTTGGGATGGGAACTTCACCACGGTGAAGGATAACTTATGGCTGCTTTGTAGAGAAGTAGGATGGAATGGGAGAAGAAAAGGGAATAAGGAGGGGCATTAACCACCCCGTTGTTGCCTGCATTTGTCTGGATGTCCAGCTGCAGCTGAAGCCTGCTGGCTTGCTGCTGCAATAGCCACAGCATCATCTTATCATTCCTGCTACCCTGGAGCTGCTGTGTTCATCCCTGTAACAGCACTGGGCAAATATTTCAGCCTGCCTTTTGCTGAGGTGTGAAGGTCTGTCCCCATGAAGCTTAAAGCCATCCTTTCTGTCTGCCTCCCTCTTCATCCCTCCATGAGCTGTGTTCCAGTTACCATCATTCATGGCTTTGAGCAGAGGAGAGAAAGCAAAGGGTGGGCACTTCTTGAGAGGTGGAAACATCAACCAGAGAGTAAAGCACTTGCTGTTACCACAGCCTGCCTTGCTGCTGGGGAGCTGGTTGGCTTGTTCAAGGAAGACTGATTGTTGCTGGCATAGATGGCCAAAGTCTTGGGCATCACTGCTGCAAAATGAGGGTGCAGGAGAAAGCTGAAGGCAGCAGAGAACCACAGGAAGCCCAGAGGAAGCTTTGCCTGCACAGTCAGGGTGCATGGCCCACAAGCCCTACAGCACCAGTTCTAGAGTGTCTCCCACCCAAAGCTGTGCTGTCCACATCCCACCAATGTGTTCTGCTCCTTTAAAAATCCCTTGAGCCCCTGAAAGGACAAAGTCTTGCACTGATAAAGGGTCACAGTAAAGAAACAGCAGAAACAGTTTGCAACAGCTCTTTGTGCCAACTGAAAGAGCCCAAAACAGAAATAGGAACAGGCTGCCCAGGTTGGTGGTAGAGTCACTGTCTCTGGGGATATTCAAGAAACCTGTGGCCATGGCACTTTGAAACATGGGTTAATGGCCATGGTGGTGTTAGGTTGATGATTGGACTCAATGGTCTGAGAGAACTTTTCCAGCCAAAGCAATTCTGTGATGCTAATCTACTTCCACACCTTTGCTCTGCCTTTTAGAGAGACTCAAACTCTCTCCTCACCAGGAGATCCCAGCTAAACTGGCTGAGACCTGACACCAGGCCAGGCAGACCTTACTTTGCTGCAGCAGCAGTGGCACAGCTCTGTGCTCCTGCGAGGCTGAAGATGTAGCCAGCAAGTCAATGGCATGTGGTGATCTTCAAAGGGCAGAAAAGGTCACCCCAGGCCCAGTGTCTGCTTGGCTGTAGCTATGCTGCTGATGAAGACTGTTTAGAAGGGCAGCTGAATGAGCTTGTGTCATGGCTCACAGAGACATAGGATTGCTTGCTCTCACAGCAGAAGCTGGCCTAAAAGAGCCATCCAATTAAATAAGCAGGTTGGAGGTCTTCATGGAGAGTTTGACTTAGGCTTAGTCCCTCAGCCTGTCCACTTTTCCAGCCTGGGTAGTTACAATAGCAAACTGGTGATTGACTGAGGGCTCAAAATGTGATCTTAGCTCTGGCACCGCACAGCTTACAGCTCTTTGTAGGGCAGCAGGAGTGCTGAGGAGCCACAGGCAGCTTCCCAGATACCTGCAAACGTGTCACACTGCTTGTGAGCAAGAAAGATGACAGTGGCTCTGAAGAAAAGGGGAGGGATGGGGACTCAAAGAGAGGGAGCCTGGAAAATGCAACAGCAGTGGAAGCAGCTGGGTGCTGTAGGTGAGTGGCCGAATTGCACCAGCTCGGCTGCACCCAGAGATGGTAGCATCCAAACTTTTCTTCCAGCAGCAAATCTCCATCACTGACGGAGGTTTAAAGACCCAAACTTCCCCAGGAAGCCCTGATGTGCCTAGTTTTAGTTCAGATCCCTTCAGAATGGGCAGAAGGATGCATGAAATGGAGCTGAAGGGAGGCAGAGGAGAGTGGGCGGCAGCTGCGTAGCGAGTTGGGAACACGTGTGGTGTGGAAGGCTGCTCTCTGGAAGGTGCCACCTTGCTGAGATGCCAGCCTGATGGTTTTGCACATTGGTCCTGCTTGGGGATGAGATCCATGCCGTTGGCATGGCAACACTTCAATCCTTGTTCCAAAGTAAACACTGGATCTGCTTTTGGGGTTCTCCCAGGCACTGCGGGCTGGCGGTGGATGGGCAGCAGTCAGGGCGTGGGGTGGGAGAGAAGTTCACTTTGTCCTCCAGTCCTTCTGCACAGTCCAAAGCCTGTTCCTAGGAAACACCTTTGTCATTCTGGAAACTTTCCAGCCCTGTCTGGGTGTGTTCCTGTGTGACCTGAGCTAGATTCTATGGTCCTGCTCTGGCAGGGGGGCTGGACTCGATGATCTGTGGAGGTCACTTCCAACCCCTAACACACTGTGATCCTGTGATCCTGTGACCTTTCTAGGGGGAGAAAAAAAACCAAACCCAAACCAAATTATTTTGATTCACTTCAGCATCATCTCTAAGAGAGCCAGATGAGAATAAGTGATGCAATCACACCTTAAAATGCCACTCAGATATGTTTCTGTGGTGAGCACTTGGCACCAGCCAGGCACTGTAGATTGGTGCAACTTCCCATCCGTGCTGCTCTCCCAGTTCTGAGAGGAGCTTTCTAGCTAACCCTTCTATAAACTCACTGACCAGAGCAGATGCCATTGATTAAAATCAGTCTTCTAATTTTCTTGGGAATAAAAACAGAGGAAGGAAAGAGAGGTCTCAGAGGATCATCAATAAGAGAGACCACAGTCATTTGGCTCCACCTCCAACTTCTAAATTCAATCTCATCACACCTATGATTTAAAGAATCATAGAATGGCTTAGGTGGGAAGGGACCTCAGAGATCATCTGCTTCAACATCCCTGCCATGGGGAGAGATGCCTCTCACCTAGCTTCAGCTGCCCAAGACCTCATCCAACCTAGCCTTGGAAGAAGATGGGGTCTGAGTCTTTGCAGAGGGACACAATGGGAAGGCAAGGCCGTGGTCACTGGTGCCAGGAAAGGGAATTCCAGCTGGACACAGGCTTGGGGTCATAATGCTTTCCCTCTGCTCTCCACACCATCAGGAGAGATGAGGACAACCCACTCTTGAAGGGCCACCCAACCCATTGGGCTTTAGAAGTGTGGAGAGGTAACACAGGTCTGAGGATGTTTGTGTGGGGGAGCATCAATGACAGATGAAATACCTAAAAGGTGATTTAAAATCGTGGCTGTTGCCCTTCCCTTCAGGTAGCTGCCAGGGGAGAAGATGCTCAGGTGAACTCTCCTGGTGTTGTGTGCCCCCCAGCTGGGAGGCAAGCCCAACCTCTTCAGGTGCAAACCCATCCTTAGAGCTCCTCTTGTTCTTCTTCTGCTGGTCAGGTGAACTCTGCTGGCATTGTGTGCCCCCTGGCTGGGGGTAAACCCAACTTACTTCAGGTGCAAACCCATCCTTAGAGCTCCTCTTGTTCTTCTTCTGCTGGTCAGGTGAACTCTGCTGGCATTGTGTGCCCCCTGGCTGGGGGTAAACCCAACTTACTTCAGGTGCAAACCCATCCTTAGAGCTCCTCTTGTTCTTCTTCTGCTGGTCAGGTGAACTCTGCTGGCATTGTGTGCCCCCTGGCTGGGGGTAAACCCAACTTACTTCAGGTGCAAACCCATCCTTAGAGCTCCTCTTGTTCTTCTTGGTGCCTCTGCTTTCAGCTTCAATTTCAGGCTTGATTTCTGAGTAAAGAACATCATTAACCCTCCAGAGGACCCTTGAAAAAAGATCCCTACCTCCCTTAGACTGTCCAGCATCCCTGGTCACCCAGGAAG
Source organism: Tricholaema leucomelas (assembly GCA_013400475.1). Taxonomy (NCBI): domain Eukaryota; kingdom Metazoa; phylum Chordata; class Aves; order Piciformes; family Lybiidae; genus Tricholaema lacrymosa; species Tricholaema leucomelas. The sequence continues at coordinate 30,118 of WAAF01013776.1, read as the reverse complement.
GTATAGTCCCCGGGTGGCAGGGATGTTACTCTTTCATGCTCCTTGCTTGCAAGTTCTCTTCTTTCCCTGAGCAAGGGAGGTCTTTCTCCTCCATGAGCTTTAGGTGCTTGATATACCCTTTTCTTTTTCATTTTGGATGATGCAGGGAGTATTTTTAGTCTGAAAAGAAGAAAAGCCACCACTCTTGTTCCCTTGGAAGAAGGGCTGCTTGTCTTCCCCTGGGAGATTTGTTATTCAAATGCAGGTGCAGTCAGAGCTGCCAGGGATGCGGTGTGACAGGGAAGCACTGGGCACGCAGGGAAGAGCAGGGCAGCCACAGCACCGTGGCATTAGTGGTGGGTTAATGAGAGGTGGGGTGCTGCTTTCCATTCCCTCGAGATCCTGCTGGGAGATGGCTTCTCTGGGGGGTCCGTGGAAAGTGCCAGAGAGGACAGCACAAAACCTGAGGGGCTCAGAAGTCATTTGGCAGAGCACAGCTGGAGCAGAGCCCTAAGGGAAAAATCTCCTTGCTGCCTGCAAAAGGGCTTCTTGGCAGCTCCTGGTTGCAGAGTGGGGTGCAGGTCAGGTGAAGGCCATCTCCACACCACCATCCACTCCTTCCTGAAGGACAGCAAAGCCTTGGCAAGGCAGATTTCGGCCTGTCTGATGGGACTCGGCACAGCCACTCCCCTCGGAGCTGACAGCAGTGGCCTTGCCCTGGGTAGCATTTGGTGTTGGTGAGCACAGCCAGATACTGTTTGTCCTTCTCTAGAACCTTTCTGTTCATAAAGGGATTGAAGGACCTGTCAGCCAGAACAAAAAATACATCTGTTTACTGGATGTACTGCACAGCTGAGGCACTGAGGCTATAGACACACCACAGCAGGGGCCTCAAAGGTGCTTGGAGGTGTTTTTGACTAGAAGGGTGAGCACAGAATCACACAAGCATAGAACTCTTTGGGTTGGAAAAGCCTTCTGAGATCATCCAGTCCAACCAGCAACTCAACACCACCATGGCCACTAAACCCTGTTCCAAAGTGCCATGGCCACACATTAATGTCTCCAGGGATGATGACTGCTCCACCTCTCTGGGCAGCCTGTTCCAATCCCTGACCACTTTGCTGCTGTCTTTGCTGCTGTCTGCAGCAAAGACATTTTTTCTAATTTCCAAGCTAACCCTCCCCTGGCACAGTTTCAGGCCAGTTCCTCTCATCCTATCACCTGATACAAGAAAGAACAGACCAACTCCCACCTCATTCCAACCTTCTTTCAGGGAGCTGCAGAAAGCAATGAGGTCTCTCCTCAGCCTCCTTTTCTCCACCCTGAACATCCCCACTTCCCTCAGCTGCTCCTGCTCCTAGACTTACTCTCCAGACCCTTCCCCAGCTTTGTTGACCTTCTCTGAACATGCTCCAGCACAATGGGGCTAAAATCCTTCCAGAAAGTCACCACTATATTTCATAGTCACAGAGTGACTTACATTGGAAGCAAACTCAGAGAATCATAGAATCATGCTCCAGGCTCCTCACCAGCTTTGCTGTCCTTCTCTGGACATGTTCCAGCACCTCAACATCTCTCTTGAATGGAGGAGCCCACAACTGGACACAGCACTCAAGGGGTGGCCTGAGCAGTGCTGAGCACAGGGGCACAAGAACCTCTCTTGTCCTGCTGCCCACACTGCTCCTCAGCCAGCCCAGGATGCCATTGGCTCTGCTGCCCACCTGGGCACTGCTGCCTCCTCTTCAGCTCCTCTCTCCCAGCACCCCCAGCTGCCTCTCTGCCTGCCTGCTCTCAGCCACTCTGGCCCCAGCCTGTAGTGCTGCTTGGGGTTGTTGTGGCCAAAGTGTAGAACCTGCCCTTGGCCTTGTTCAGTCTCATCTCGTTCGCCTCTGCCCACATATCCAGCTTCTCCCTTGGCCTGTCTCTAGACACCCTCAACAAAGGTCTCTCTGCAGCCTTCCTGCAGGATCCCTTCAGGCACTGGCAGCAGCTCTGATGTCCTCGTGGAGCCTTCTCCTCTTCAGGCTGCACGCCCCCAGCTCCCTCAGCCTGTCCTCACAGCAGAGCTGCTTCAGCCCTTGGATCACCTTTGTGGCCTCCTCTGGCCTCACTCCAACAACTCTGTGCCCTTCTTACCCTGGGGACAGCAGAAGGTGTCTGAGAGCCTGAAGCTGAGGTGGCATTTGCTGCGGGCAGGATGCTGCCTTCAGGTAGGGCTGCAAGTCAGCTCCCCCCGCAGCGCCTGCAGGTAGCTGCCAACGACTCAGCACATTTCAACCACACCTCAGTTATTAGTGGATTTATTTCCATCCCTTCTGGGAAGCATTGGGAAGTGCTGCTGAGTCACGCTGCTTGCTCACCGCTTTTTTAGGAGAGCCATTTAAGACTTTTGTTTCCCAAATGCCTTCCATTGTATTCCTATGATTTGAATGGCTCCAGCTGTGAATGAAAACGTTTGTGCAGGGCATCCCTGGCCTGGGCAGGTCTCTGGGGTGTAACGCACACAAAAGACATAACACCAAATGTCTTGGGAAGGGATTCCTCCCTTGGCTCTGTTGTTTGGTGTTTATTTGTGGTGAGGGATAGTGCAGGCTTCTGTTCTGCAGCAGCATGGGCAGAGGCAGGTTGGGCTTGGGACGGGTTGGGCTGCCCAGGGAGGTGGTGGAGTCGCCGTCCCTGGAGCCGTTCAAGGCAGGACTGGACGTGGCACTTGGTGCCATGGTCTAGCCTTGAGCTCTGTGGTAACGGCTTGGACTTGATGATCTGTGAGGTCTCTTCCAGCCTTGGTGATACTGTGACACTGTGATCTTGGGAGGGAGGAGAGCCAAGGCTGTGCCTTGCTTTGCCCAGAAATGTAGGAGGAGAGGAATGGAAGCACGGTCCTTGCCTCCACCGGCTGCTAATGCAGTGGCATTTTGCACCAAGGCAGTGTTCAGCAAAGACAGAGAGAGAAAACATGCAGGACAAAAGCCCAGGGCATGGGAATCAGCCTGTGTCTGCTTTAGGGAGGTTGATAGAGAGTGCCCAGGGGCCCCAGAATGCCAGATTCTTCCCCAGCAGAGCCCCACATCCGTGGCACGTCTCTCTGGAATCACTCCAGGCAGCACAGCACCTCCCTCCTGAGTGTCAAAACCCACTCAGGAGCCAAAGAAAATCTCACCCACAGGCTCTGAACATATTTCTGCGGTGCTCTTCGTTTTCCAGGGCTATAGGAGCTCCTGGCTGGCAGCACAGGGCATCTGTGTGGATGGCATGGCTGTTGCTAGAGGCTTTTCCCTTGATAAGAAACAATTCCCCTAGGTTGGCTACTTACAGTGAAATCCTCCTTTTCTTAGGGACTGGTTTAAAACAAGATTAACTCCATTGATTGAGGGGAATTACTCCTGATCTACACTGAGATTGTGGGAATGGAGAATTAAGGGACAGACAGGAACAGTGCCACAGTAACATGCTCCAGTTAGCTATGTGGCTCTCATCCCCTTCTGAAGCCATTCCTCTGCATTTCGAAGTTGTCCCTGAGCAGAGGTTTGCTCCTTTGTGGGAAGGAGAGTTGCTAATCCAGTCTGAACTCCTGGATGTATTAAGAAGGACATTGAGGAGCTGGAGCAGGTCCAAAGAAGGGCAGCAAAGCTGGGGAAGGGTCTGGAGAATAGGGCTGGGAAGGAGCAGCTAAGGAAACTGATGGTGTTTAGTCTGGAGAAGAGGAGGCTGAGGGGAAAGCTCATTGCTCTCTGCAGCTCCCTCAAAAGAGGTTGGAGTAAGGTGGGTTTGGGCTCTTCTCCCTGGTTTTGAGTGATAGGACAGGAGGAACTGGCCTGAAATTGTGCCAGAGGAGGGTTAGGTTGGAGAGGAGGAAAAATTTCTTTGCTGCAAGAGCAGTCAGGGATTGGCACAGGCTGCCCAGGGAGTCCCCATGCCTGGAGGTGTTGTAGAACTGTGTAGCTATGGCGCTGTGGGACAGGGTTTAGTGGCCATGGTGGGGCTGGGTTGGTGCTTGGACTTAATGATCTTAGAGGACTTTTCCAGCCTTAATGGTGGTTCTGTGAGTAGAAAACAGCACTTCAGCAAAGAAGGAACATGAGTGGGGAAGAGGGGAGGTGCTGTGGCAGGAACAAGCTGCCCAGGGAGGTGGTGGAGTCCCTGTCCCTGGAGATGTTCAAGAAACCTGTGACCATGGCACTGTGGGACATGGTTTGATGGCCATGGTGGGGTTGGATCGATGGTTGGACTGGATGATATTGGAGAGCTCTTCCAAGTGACACAGTTCTGTGATTCTGTCTGTGTTGCAATTGCTCAGTCAAGTACCAAGGCTGTTGGGCACTGCCTGGGATACAGCCATGTGCTTGGTACTTAGGCTGAGGGCAAAAGAGGAGTGAGATTGTCCTGCAGAGAAACTGCTCCCGGCATGAAGAGGTTACAGGTAGAGATGGGAGGGGACTGCATTGCACATTGGGCACCCATTAGTGAGGGAAGGTACAGACAGACTTACAGCTCCCAAATAGTTCTTTGCAGGCTTGAGAAGCCAAAAGGATCCCATCCTGTGCTCCAGAGGAGGAAGCATCCTTGCTTAGCCTCCCCCAGGAAGGGTGCAGCAGGATACAGCCACGCTGCCTCCCCTGGGAGCAGAGAAGCTCAGCCCAGCTGCCATCCATGTCCGGCTGCCCACGGGCTCAAAGCCAAGCACAGGAGGTGTTGACTGAGAAGCAAAGAGCATTTTCTGAGGTCAGCAGGAGGTCTGGCTTGCCAGTTTTGTGGAGGTTTTACCAAACTGAGAGGAGCTTTCCGTGCTGGTAGATGATATTTCGGGTGAGGAGGGGGAATTTTCTTCTCAGTCGTCAGCTTCCAGTGAGCCTGAGGTAGCTCTGCAAAGTTAGGGAATAGTTTCTCCCAAGTGGGAGCCAGGTCTCATCTCCATTCCTCCCCTCTGCCTGGCATCACATTTGTGTACTACTTTGGCTCTGCTGCAGGGCAGCTTTGGCAGCCCAGCCTCTCTGGAGGCGCGCTGTGACATTTCTGGGGATGCCAAAGGCAAGGGAATTTTAGGCTGGTTTTTCCTCACCACCTCCCCAGCACCTTAGCCCCAAGGTCTCAAAGCCATTTTTCTTCCAGCTTTTTTCTTCTCCTTATTGGTACTACAAGCTTTGGGAAGCTTTTCTCTTGCCAAGTTCTGCTGCCAGGTTGATGAGGCTTGCAGAGGTTTCTAACTGGTGATCTTTGTGCTGTCCTTGCTTGAGCCTTTGAGCTTGTAAGGAGAGTTTTGTTTTCTTGGAGCTGCCCTCAGTGTGCATTGCAGGCAACCCCTCCCAGGGCATGTGGCCTTTTGCCTGCTCTGCTTCTCTTAGCTGCTGTGGCATCTGTGTCCTTTCAGGCTCACTTCCACTGGTGAGATCCTTCACCTGGGAAATGGCATGGGATTAAATTTGCTGTCTGTGGCTGGTGTGCTCCTTCCACCATTGCAGGCTTCTTTATTTCTTTCTTATCCCTTCCCTTCTCTCCCTTTCCTTTTCCCCTTCCCTTTCCCCCTCCCCTTCCCTTATCCCTTTCCCCTTTCCCTTTCCCAGGTTTCTTTATAGCTGCATTTCAATATCTGAAGGGGACCTGCAGGCAGGCTGGAGAGGGACTGTTCAGAAGGGCCTGTGAGGATAGGACCAGGGGCAATGGTTTGAAACTGGAGCAGAGGAGGTTTAGGTTGGCCATCAGGAGGAAGTTTGCACAATGAGAGTAATGAAATACTGGGACAGGTTGCCCAGAGATGTGGTTTGAGGCCACGTCCCTGCGGACATTCAAGGTCAAACTGGGTGAGCCCCTAAGAAACCTGATCTAATTGCAGAGTCCCTTCCACCCCCACCCATTCTGTGGTTCTGTGATTCCATTTGTTCTGCTCCAGAGGCCCAAAAGACCACATTCAGCATTACAGTGGCTCACAAGCTAAGCTCAGGCTGGTCTTGTGATGAGTGAGTAGGCAAAAAATTCCTCATTTCCTCGACTTCATCTCCAAGAACAAAACCTCAGGGAAGGCCACAGGGCGGTTTGCAGCAGCACTCAGGGCTCTGCAGTGCTGAGCCTCGGCTCAGCTGCTCTTTGTGTCTTCATGGACCAAGAGATAGAATGATAGAATGGTTTAGGTTGGAAGGGACCTCAGGGATCATCCAGTTCCAACCCCCTGCCATAGGCAGGGACACCTCCCACTAGAACAGGTCACTTAAGGCCTCATCCAACCTGGCCTTGAACACCTTCAGGGAGGTTGTGGAGCACAGGCTACGAGAGTTGGGGCTCTGCAGCCTGGAGAAGAGAAGGCTTCCAGGAGACCTTGGAGTGGCCTTCCAGTATCTGAAGGGGGCTACAGAAAGGCTAGGGAGGGACTAGTGACAAGGTCTAGTAATGCCAGGACAAGGGGGAATGGGTTTAAAGTGGCAGAGGGGAGATTCAAACTAGCTGTTAGGAAAGGGTTCTTTGCAGTGAGGGTGGTGAGACACTGGCACAGGTTGCTCAGGGAGGCTGTGGAGCACAGAATCTGTGCTCCTCAACCTCCCTGGAGGTGTTCTAGGCCAGGTTGGATGAGGCCTTGAGTGACCTGTTGTAGTGGGAGGTGTCCCTGCCTATGGCAGGGGGTTGGAAGTGGATGATCCTTGAGGTCCCTTCCAGCCTAAACCACTCTATGACTCTATGAAAAGCCTGGCTCTGCTCAGGCAGTTCCCACACTCAGTGCCCTCCAGCAGCCTGCACCAGCAACCCAGCCACGCCTCTGCATGCAGCCATCTGCTGTGGCCCTTCCCTGAGCACAGCAAGGCCAAGGAGTGAGCCATGCCCAGCACTTGCCATCACATTCGTGCTCAGCTGATACATTTATTTGGAGAAAGAGGAAGGATGCTGAGGACAGCTCTGCTAATAGTAACACACACAGGCAGCAGCTCTGAGCTGCCTTTCCATCACTAATCATCTGTCCTCTAACATCCTGGGCAGTTCTGGGGTCATGCTGCTTGTCAGCATCAATTTTCAGCTTCACTTCTCCAGGCCAGTCCAAGAGCACAGGATGGAGGCAGTGGACAGGCTGCTGCACCATGTCCCTTTCTCCTTTGCCATCAACTCCAAAGAGGAGGAGTGGGCAGCAGGGCCTGATGGACTCCACCCTATCATTCTCTGACTTGCCTGGATCCAAGAGATCACCAGGAGCTGGTTCCAGTGACCCTTTAGGAAGAGAACTGAGCTCAGCAGCCAAGGCCACTGCAAAGCACTAGCTTTGTGTGAGCTGAATTCCAGATGCAAACAGATGTTGTCCCCAGCAGCCCTTACAACCCCTGCTGCACAGATGCAGCAGCACCAGCACACCGCATGGTGCGAGCCCGGTTCTGTAAGGAGCTGCAGGGTCACAGGATGGTAGGGGTTGGAAGGGACCTGTACAGATCTTCCAGTCCAACCCCCCTGCCAGAGCAGGACCAGAGAATCTAGTGCAGGTCACACAGGAACACATCCAGACAGGGCTGGAAAGGCTCCAGAGAAGGAGACTCCACAGCCTCTCTGGGCAGCCTGTGCCGGTGCCTGATGACTCTTTGGTGAAGAGGTTTTTTTTCCTACTATCCCACCTACACCTCCCCTGGTGCAACTTGAGGCCATTTCCTCTCATTCTATGATTTCTTACCTGGGAGAAGAGGCCAGCCCCCACCTTACTTCAGCCTCCTTTCAGGGAGCTGTAGAGGGCAATGAGGTCCTCCCTCTGCCTCCTCTTCTCCAGGCTGAACAACCTCAGTTCCCTCAGCTGCTGCTCACCAGACCTGTTCTCTAGACCCCTCACCAGCCTCATCATCCTTCTCTGGACCTCCTCCAACCCTTCAGTGCCCTTTTTAGAGTGAGGGGCCCAAAACTGTGGCCAGTACGCAAGGGCAGCCTCAGCAGCATCCAGTAAGATTACCTCCCTGGTCGTGCTGGCCAGACTGTTCCTGGTACAAGCCAGGATGCTGTTGGCATTCTTGGTCTGTCCTTGGCAAGTGGCAGGATTCTGGAGAACTTCTACTGAAACCCTTTCTGTGAAAGGCAGCTTGAGTCTGGGCATATCAGAGGGAGGCACTGACTTGATTTCTTCTTGCTCTCAGCTGGCCTGGGAGGGTAGCTGCTAGTGCAAGGTGAGCGTTGGTGCTTGCGATAGAGCTGTTAGCTCTGCGAGATGAGAGCTCAGCTGTGGGCTCCCACAACAGTGGCTTTGAAACCAGCCATCAGGACACTGCACAAAGCCATTTGCTGGACACACAGAGAGTTACAGCTCTAAATCCAGGGCATCTGAAGTGATGCCTGGTGCCTAAATCTGCATGGATGCAAGCTAGGAGCAGACAGAAATGCAGCACTTGATGTGTGCAGGGAAAAGAGATCCAATCTCACATGTGAGACCGCCAGGAGGGTTTCTGAGATGGTTGCTCCCCAGCTCTTGCAGGAAAGAAAGGGGCAGCAGGTTCTAGCTGAATGCTAAAGAGGATAGCAAGGAGTGGGGAGATAAAAGCAGCATCTCCATAGCTGTAAAAGGTTGTTCTAAAGGTCAGATCTGCATGTACTCTCCCAGCTCTGTGAATAGCTGCTCCTCCCTTCCACCAGTTGAGCTTTGGACTAGGACAGGCTGAAATAAGCAGGGCTAAAGCTGTCCCGGCTGTTATCGCTGCAATGGCAAGGCTCCAAGAGCAGGCTCTGCCTCTGCAGATAGGCCACGCAGCGTGGCAGAGGGAGCCCAGGAGGGCAGATGGCTCACGTGGACCACCCTCAGCACCAAGCCTTCACCCCTGGGCTTCCAAAGGCCGCAGCGCCCCTCTGCGGGGAGAGCAGCGATGAGGTGCTGCGCGGTGCCAGCCTGCCCTGAGCAGCCCCCTCCTGGGCAGCGCCCCTTTGGAGGCATGGGCAGGAGCCAGGAGCCTTTCCTTCTGTAGACACTGCCCAAGATTATTTATCTGCAGTTAGGTTTGCTTCCCCATTTCCTGAGGCCAGGAAAGAACCTTCCTGGGTCGTTTCTCATACCAAAGACCCAAGAGAAGAGTCCTGCAGTCCTGGTGGCTCGGTGGACAGACTGGCAGAGCCACTCTGCAGAGATGGGCAGATGAGGCTCAGATGATTTTGCCACCTATTCTCTCATTCTTCTGAATTCTCACCTGTAATACTGGGTCTAGCTCTGGCACCCCCAGCAAAAAGGACAGGGACCTGCTGGAGGAGGGTCACAAAGATGGTCAGAGTGCTGGAGCACCACTGCAATAGGCACAGGCTGAGAGTTGTTCAGCCTGGGAAAGAGAAGGCTCCAGGGGGACCTCAAACTGCATTTCGAGATCTGAAGGGGACCTACAGGCAGGCTGGGGAGGGACTGTTCAGAAGGGCCTGTGGGGATAGGATGAGGGCAAAGGTTTGGAACCGGAGCAGGGCAGAGTTAGGTTGAGCATCAGGAGGAAGTTCTGCACAGTGAGGGTGGAGAAATACTGAACAGGTTGCCTAGGGCTGTGCTGGAGCTCCCATCCCTGGAGACATTGAAGGTCAAACTGGATGGGGCCCTGAGCAACCTGATCCAGTTACAGATGTCCCTGCTGAGTGCAGGGGGGTTGGACAAGCTGACCTTCGAGGGTCCCTTCCAACCCCATGCAATCTGTCAAGCTGTGGTTTCTGATGCCAGCCTATCCTTTAATAGCCCTTTCCATCACCAGATTTCATGAAGCAAGTCTTTGTTGCTCTCTCCAGCTGTCCTATTTATAACCACCTTCTATGTTATAAAAATGTATCCTTCACACTGCTTTCTAATTAGCTGTTGTAACCACAATCCCATTTCACACCACTCTCATTTGCTCCATCTCAACGTTTTCAAGTTTTATATTAAGTGCATCATGCAGGGAGGACTCTCCAGGGCTTTGGAGCCAGCGATTTGATTTGCACATAAAGCTGGTGGAGAGCTCACGTGGCCACATCCCATCATCATGCCTGCAAAGCTGGGATGAAAAGATACTTTCTAAAGCCCTGCCCAAAGTCAGGGGTCACTTAGGCCAAAGCATAGAACAGAACAGAGTCATTTTGGTTGGAGGAGACCTCATCAAGTCCAGCACTGCCAAGTCACCACTAAACCATGTCCCTCAGCATGGCAGCTCAGAGCATGCTTGCCTAGCTAGAGGGGATTGTGCAATCCTGGTCCCTTCTGACCTTTCCAGGAGGACTGGATTGTCAAGAGCCCATATTTGGTAGATCTCCAGAGCAATCTACATCTGAGTTTGTGGCTGGCATTCAAATCTCTAAAATTGGAAATGGGCCTTCACCACTTGAACTTGGAGGTTATTCCTTACGGAGGGAAAGGTCTTGGGAGCGACTGAGCTGTGCAGTTAAGCAAGCAGGGCTGGATTAGCAAAGGGCCTTTGCCAACCTGGGCTAGTGAGAGATGTCCCTGCCCCTGGGGGTTGGAATTAGATGGTCTTTAAGGTCCCTTCCAACCCAACCCACACTATCATTCTATGCCATTCCCCACCTGTGCTCTGGTAGCAGCAGAAGAGGTGAGGGCTGATGCTGTGTGCTACCTGAAGTGAGCTCACCTGGCCGGTAGAGATCAGACAGCCACAGCTGGCTCCTGAAGTAGGTGTGGGCACCAACTGGTTGCTAAATGCACTGACAAAAGGAGCTGCAGAAAGGTTCTCCGTGCATGGTTTCACTTCTGGCCTCTAGAATGCTCTTTGCAAGTGTTTATGGAAGAAAAGGAAGTGAAGAATCAGATGTTTCCGTGGTGTTCAGAGAGTGAAAAGACACTCTAAGACCATAGAGTCTCTGTGATATTTCCAGGGAGCTGCTCTCAGCAACCTCTTTAGCTTCAGAGCTCCAGTTTGGGAACAGCAACAGTTTCTGGAGTGCTCTGTATCTGCCTGTGCCTCCACCTCTGTCTTCCAGACTGAAACCTTTGTGAGTTATCCCAGCAGAGGTGGTTTTACTAAGCTTTGCATTAAAGACAGCAGCAGCCCTAGGGTAGAGCCTTCCATAGCTGAGCTGTGGGAAGCAAACAATGGGAAGTTCAATCAGTGAAACAGGATGTCCAAGGAGGTGATTGAAGCCCCATACCTGGAGATATTCAAGCTGAGGCTGACAGGATTCTGGGCAACCTGATCTAGTTGAGGGTGTCCCTGCTGACTGCAGAGGGAGTTGGACTGGGTGAGCTTTGGAGCTCCCTTCTAACCCAGACCATTCTATGATTCTATGAAAGGTCTCTTCCAGCCTCAGCAGTTCTCTGGTTCCTTTCTGTGCCCTCACTGAAGTCATGCATCCCTCTGCTTGATGATCCCAGGGATCTCTTCTAGCCTCAGCAGTTCTCTGGTTCCATTCTGTGCCCTCACTGAAGTCATGCATCCCTCTGCTTGATGATCCCAAGGGTCTCTCCTAGCCTCAGCAGTTCTCTGGTTCCATTCTGTGCCCTCACTGAAGTCATGCATCCCTCTGCTTGATGATCTCAAAGGTCTCTTCCAACCTCAACAGTTCTACAATTGCAGGTTACCAGAAGATTTCCTGTCCTTTCCCTGCTCTTCCCTCAGCCCACACCAGGCAGAAGCATCCCCACACAGAGGGCAGATCTTCAGCCTGGTCACATCCAGCTCTGCTGAAGCCAGCTTGACCCCAAGGCTTGTTTTGCTGCTTTACAACAGAACAAAGTGAGCAACATTTCCTAAGGTCCTGACGAGGCACACCGAAGAATGGCCAGGAGAGGGAGAGCAGAGCAGTGTTCCCTGGCAAGGGGAGAAGGCCAAAGGCATTTGGTTGCTATCTGCAGTGTCAATCTCTGTTCCTTCCAGTGGTGGGCAGGCAGTGTTATAGAGGTGGTTCCTGGAAACACTCAGATGTCACTTCTAGTGCCTTCCAAGGCTGGTATTTATTTTCAGATGTACCTATAAAAGCTGGGGCCGAAGCAAGGAAATAGCCAAAGCTATCAGGAGGTTATTAAGCTTTAGGCAGCACTTTGCACTCTCTATGGCCCCCAAAGACTTGTGGACCATTGAATGGGAATTATATCACTGACTTGAGAAAATGCTGGTAAGAGAGGAGTCTTACCCACAAAAAAACCACCCAGCAACACCTCAGCAGAGACCAGATTGGAACAATACCAACTACCTCTGGTCAGGACATCTAAGGAATGCAGTCTGTGCTGGAACACTGAGCATTTGGCAGCAGCTGGTCTCAACTCAGAGAACAGAATTAAAACCAGGGCCACAAAGAGTCATCACTACAGCCAAGCACATCTCATTGTGTTACGGCACCACACAGCTCACAAGCACAGGAGCTGCCATTGCCCAGGGTCAGCCCTTTCCTGGGTGCCAGCAGAGTCCAAGGCTGGGAGCCAAGGCAAGCTCTGAGTGTGGTAGTCACCCTATGACCTGCAGGAAGGCAGTGGTACCTCTGCTAAGGTCTCACCTACAACCTTGACAGTGCTTTTAGAGAGTACATTGCTCCAGTCTTGGTCATCAGAGGACATACCCTAAAGGTAGTATCCAAATACCTATGAAGTCTGGCTCAGGCTCATACTGGAACAGGGACTAAGGCTAGGACTGGAGCTGCTGGAGCAAGTCCAGAGGAGGGTGACAAAGATAATCCAAGGGCTGGAGGAGCTCTGCAGTGAGGACAGGCTGAAGGAGCTGGGGTTGTTCAGCCTGGAGAAGAGGCTCTGGGAGGACCTTAGGGCTGCCTTTCAGAAGCTGAAGCGATCCTGCAGGAAGGCTGGAAAGGAACTTTTCATAAGGACAAGGGGGAATGGTTTGAAGCTGAGGGAGAGCAGGGTTTAAAGTGTCAGAGGGGAGATTCAAAGTAGCTGTTAGGAAAGGGTTCTTTGCAGTGAGGGTGGTGAGACAGTGGCACAGGTTGCCCAGGGAGGTTGTGGCTGCTCCCTCCCTGGAGGTGTTCAGGGTCAGGCTGGATGAGATCCTGAGTGACCTGTTGTAGTGAGAGGTGTCCCTGCCTATGCCAGGGGTTGGAACTGGATGATCCCTGAGGTCCCTTCCAACCTAAACCATTCTATGATCTGGGAAGCAAGGATCCTAACAAGCTCTCTGAGCAATTGGATGTTATTCCATACACTCCATTCACTCTGCAAGCCCAATGAAGCATCAGAGGATGCAAAGGAATTTTGGCTTATTTAGTGACACTTTTTCTGAAGGTCACTACAGAAAAACCCAGCCCAGCAGATAACTCTGACCTCCCACCCCCAAAGCCAGAATTGTCTCAGCTGATCAGATATACTGTGTCCAGTTTTGGGCTCCCCAGATCAAGAGAGACAGGGATGTGCTAGAGAGAGTCGAAGAGGGGCAATGAGGATGATGAAGGGACTTTTGGGCTCCCCAGATCAAGAGAGACAGGGGTGTACTAGAGAGAGTCCAAGAGGGGCAATGAGGATGATGAAGGGACTTTTGGGCTCCCCAGATCAAAGGGATGTACTAGAAACAGTCCAACAGGGGCAGTGAGGATGATGAAGGGACTTTTGGGCTCCCCAGATCAAAGGGATGTACTAGAAAGAGTCCAACAGGGGCAATGAGGATGATGAAGGGACTTGAACATCTCTGCTATGAAGAAAGACTGAGAGCTCTGAATTTGTTGAGCCTGGAGAAGAGAAGGTTGAGAGGAGAGATCTCAGTGTCTATAAATATCTGATGGGTGTCAGGATGAAGGTGCCAGGCTCCTTTTGGTGGTGCCCAGTGACAGGATAAGGAGCAGTGGGTACAAGCTAGAACCCAGGAAGTTCTACCTCAATATAAGGAGAAACTTCATTGCTTTGACTTTGCTGGAGCCCTGGAGCAGGCTGCCCAGAGAGGTTGTGGAGTCTCTCCTTGGAGACTTCCAAGACCCATCTGGATGCATTCCTGTGTGACCTGCCCTAGGTGATCCTACCCTGGCAGAGGAGGGTTGGACTCAAGGTTTCAACCTTCTCTAATTCTTCTGCTCCTCTAATTCTGTGACATTTTGATTGTGGCTTCTCCAGTTAAGCAGCTGTCAGCCATCAGGCCTGTAAGCAGCCAGCCAGCAGGACTGCCTCAGCCACCCAGTCTGCACAAACAGACCCTGCTGTGTTATTTTTGAGGACACACAGGCTCTTCCACAAGACCAGCTCGTGCCTACTATTTCAGCATACCTCTGCGAGAGAGTGGGGGAAAAAAACAACCCCACCACAAAACAAAACCACAGAGAGAAAAAAGAAAGGGGAAGAGTGGTTAAAAAAAGCAAATCAGACATTAACAATGTCATGGCAACAGCAAATTAGAGCCTCACAAGCAGAGCTCAGCAAAAGGTTTAAGGAGTCGCTGCACTGCAGGACTGAATGAAACATTCGGCACAATGAAAGAGGTCCCCAAATGTTTTCTGCATTTGAGATAATGACACCAAGCTGGCTGCTATTTATTGCACTTTGTTGTCTAAGCATGGATTTAGTCTTTCTTTTTATTATTATTATTATTATTCTCTTTTTATTAACTCTGCAGAAGGGTTTTTAAATAGCCTCCTTGCCAGGTAAACATTGGAGCTGCTGTGGTTCCTGGGGAGCTTTGGCATTTGCAAGCCTAATCACCAAACCCATCCACTTGTGCTCCTGTGGAAAGCTACCCTTTGGAGCAGAAATTGATAGGAGGAGAAATGAAAGATTTAGGGACAAAGTTAGCCAGCAAGAGATTTTTGTTTGTCCACTGAGCAGGAGCAGGCCTGTGTCCATGGAGCAGGAGGGCTGTGTCCATTGAGCAGCAGGGTTGTGCCCACTGAGCAGGAGCAGGGTTGTGCCCCCTGAGCAGCAGGGTTGTGCCCCCTTAGCAGCAGAGTTGTGCCCATTGAGCAGCAGGGTTGTGCCCACTGAGCAGGAGCAGGGTTGTGCCCCCTGAGCAGCAGGGTTGTGCCCACTGAGCAGCAGGGTTGTGCCCACTGAGCAGGAGCAGGGTTGTGCCCATTGAGCAGGAGCAGGGTTATGCCTATTGAGCAGCAGGGTTGTGCCCATTGAGCAGGATACTGGAAGGCTACTCTAAGGTCTCCTCAAAGCCTTCTCTTCTCCAGGCTGCAGAGCCCCAACTCTTGTAGCCTGTCCTCATAGCAGAGCTGCTGTAGCCCTCTGAGCATCTTGGTGGCCTCCTCTGGACTTGCTCTAACAGTGGTCAGTGGTGTCTCATGGAGCACTCCATGGTGGTCTGCAGGCTCACAGAATCACAGAATCCCAACAGAGTGTGTTTTGGAAGGGACCTCTGGAGATCATCCAGTCCAACTCCTCTGCCAAAGCAGGGCACCCACAGCTGCTTGCCCAGGATCACAATGGCCAGGAGGGGTTGGAGTCTCTCCAGAGAAGCAGACTCCACAGCCTCTCTGGGCAGCCTGCTCCAGGCCTCCAGCACCCTCACACCAAGGAAGTTTCTCCTCATCTCCAGATGGAACCTCCTGGGTGGCTCCTGGGGCCCCACTGTCCCTTGTCTTGTCCCTGGGCACCACTGAGAAGAGTCTGGCCCCAGCCTCTTGCCACCTACAGCTCCTTTAGCTCTTGCAGAGAGCCCCCCTCTGGGGCTGCTCTTCTGCAGGCTCTCAGCCTCACAGAGCTGCTCCAGGCCCTTTGCAGCCTCTGCTGGACTCTCTCCAGCATTTCCCTGTCTCTTTTGAACTGGGGAGCCCAGAACTATCCAGATGTAGGTCACTGCTACATTTATCAGCCTTGTCTGCCTGATACAGGGTGGGAAAATCTTTGGGCAATTGAAGCTGTTGCAATATTTGCTCATCCTGCTGCCACATCCTGAGATTCTCTTGCCTTTGAAGATGCCAGCTGCCCTTTTAGCCGAGGTTCTACTTCCCATTACTCTTCTACTCCTCTTCAGGTACTTAGGGTTTGAACAAATCCATTCCAGAGCTGCCAGTGAGCAAGTTGAAAGCTTTTGGTGGTCTAAGCTTGAAAGAGAGAAAGTGAGCTTTCAGACTGCAGCACATGAAGTTAGGGCATGGCAGAGTTTGAAGTCACTTGAACTCAAGGAACTTCTTTGCTGTGAGGCTATCAGCCCCGGGGCAGGCTGTGGAGTCTTCTCTGAAGGCTTTCAAAACTCACCTGGGCATTGTGATCCTGGGCAAGCTGCTGTGGGTGCCCCTGCTTCAGCAAGGAGTTGGGCTGGATGATCTCCAGAGGTCCCTTCCAACTCCCACCGTGCTGAGGTTCTGTGTGATTCTGCTTCTTGCATGCTGCCTGCAGCATTTAGCACTGGCACTCCAAGCACCATCTGATAGAAGGGGCTTTTGGCTGGATCTGGCCTGTGAGTTGCTGACCAGGGTGACAAGACAGCAGGGGAGCAGGGAAATTGCACATACATGAGGCTGGAAAGCAGCCCTGTGGAGAGGGACCTGGGGGAGAACAAGTTAACCATGGCACAGCAATGTGCCCTTGTGGCCAAGAAGGCCAATGGGATCTTGGGGTGTATTAGGCAGAGTGTGTCCAGCAGAGCAAGGGAGGTTCTCCTCCCCATCTACTCTACCCTGCAGAAACCTCATCAAAAGTACATAAT
>WAAF01013776.1:0-13493 GCA_013400475.1 Tricholaema leucomelas | reverse complement strand
TCCCAGAGCCCTGGCACAGGCTGCCCAGAGAGGTTGTGGAGTCTCCTTCTCTGGAGCCTTTCAAGGCCTGTCTGGATGTGTTCCTCTGTGGTCTGTGTTAGTATTGTCCTGCTCTGGCCTGGGGGTTGAACTCGATGATCTCCTTGGGTGCCTTCCAACCCCTAACATCCTGTGAGCCTGTGTGATCCTGTGAGACAAGCACAACTGCGAGCAAAACCTGGCTGCAAAGAGAAACAAAGGGTGTTCAGAAGTCGGAACTGGAGGAGTTCCCCTGGGGGATCCAGCCTCCTGCTGAAGGCAGTTTGCCACTTCCCTCTTCTTTAGGAAAAGCAATGCAAGGGCTTAGATTTCACACTTCTTGGATTTCCCTCTCCTCCCTGTCTGAGCTCCTGCCTGCTCCCAGGAACCCTAAAACCAGAACTACCTCCTACAACTGCTGCAACGCCCAAGCAGTTGAGCCAGAGCCCAGAAGAGCCTTTCCTGTGAAGGTGATAAAGTTTATTTCTCCCCTGAAGAAAAGTGTCTAAGACCTGGTTTCTTAGGCTCAAAGCCATGCCCTGGGTCCCACTCTGACTTGGCAAAGGACACAAAACTGTCTCTGGACCAAGAGTTGGCTGGAGAAGAGCAGGCAGAATGAGCTGGGGACAGGCAGCTTGGGGAATCCCTTCCAAAAGGGCATTTGTTGTTGGTTTTTTTCCTCTCCAGTTTTGGAGAGGTTGACTGGTCTGGGGGAATTGTTTCGTGCAGATAAGAGTCTAAAAGGGTTAGATGAGAAGGGTGATAATGAAGGGAGATTGAAGACATCAGCTGTGTCCCTCCAAATGGAAGGTCTTTGCTAATCAGCAACTCCATCTTAAAGAGAATGGAGCTGCTGGCAGGAGCTTGGGAGCCCCTCAGTGCTCTGCTAATCTCCTATCATTACCTGCCAGAAGCCCCTTCAAGCAGAGTAGGGATTTTCTACCGGAAGCCCTAATTGCCACATCTGAACACCACTTATCCCCTTGAGTACATAGAGCCCTGGCATCTGCTCAGCTCTCCAGCATCCTGCACTCCTCAGGCCCCCAGAGCTAAAGCCCTTCTGGTGCAGCTGTCCTCCTGTGTATGTGGCTCTGCTAAGCACCAGCAGCAGATGAGCAGCACTGGCTGTGTAATCGCCTGAGGAACAGCTCCACCACAACCCTGGGCCCAAAATATTCCACACAACACTTTTAGGCTGGGACTGGCTTTAGCTGTCAGTGGTCAGGAGCAGAGAGGCTGCTCCCCAGCTTGCCCAGCTCTGCTGTGCTCTCACCTGTGGACATGGTGCCTAAATCTCACACCTCTTCTTCCAGCTTGCTTGTGTTGGCACAGGAATCAGCACACAGTCATAGAATGGTTTGGGTTGGAAGGGTCCTTAAGGATCATCTAATTCCATCCTCCCTGCCATGGGCAGGGACACCTCCCACTAGACCAGGCTGCAGAGCCCCAACTCTCTCAGCCTGTCCTCATAGCAGAGCTGCTGCAGCCCTCTGAGCATCTTCATGGCCTCCTCTGGACCGGCTCCAACAGTTCCATATCCTTCTTGCATTGGGGGGTCCAGAACTGCACACAGGACTTCAGGTGGGGTCTGAGAAGAGCAGAGCCAAGGGGCAGAATCCTCTCCCTTGCCCTGCTGCCCACACTGCTCTTGCTGCAGCCCAGCACAGGGTTGCTGTCTGGGCTGCACTCACACTGCAGGCTCCTGTTGAGCTTTTCCTCACCCCAGACCCCCAGGGCTGCTCTCAACCATTCCTCACCCAGCCTGGAGCTGTGCTTGGGATTGCACCCACTCAGGTGCAGGACCTTACACTTGGCCTTGTTAAATGTCATGAGGTTGGCCTGGGCACACCTCTGCAGCCTGTCCAGGTCCCTCTGGTTGCATCCCTTTCCCATTGCTATTCCTTGCAAAAGAGCTGCAGGCTGCCACAGCCTGGGTTTGGAGCTGCAGCTGGATGCCTGCTGTGTATTTGCATGTGGCTCAGGCAGCCTTTGCTCCTGGGTGTGTGTGCCCTGTGGAGATGCACCCTGGCGGTCAGGAGAGCTCACCTTCCCGGGCTCCCCAGGGCTGTGTGAGGAGGGGAGCCAGCTGAGGCCAGCCCAGCAGTCTGTTCTGCTGACATTTCCTTGGAGAGGAGTGGCTGCTGGGTGAGCTGCATGGGGGCAGCTGGCTCTGGGCACAGCACTGGCACTGCCTGGGCTGTGATGTTACACTGAACACTCTGGATGATGATGATGATGTGCTGTTGGGAGCAGCCTTTATACCCAGCACTTCTTTCCCATCGCCTCCAATCCACCCACTTCTCCATAGCTGTCACCTACCTTCCCAAGCTTCCTCTCAGGCGAGGTTTGCATCAGCACTTTCAGGAAGAAAGAGCTTCCAACCTCACTGTCACCTCACTCCTGTCTCAGGGCTGCACAACCACCTCCTCTCTTCCACAGCACCTGTTACCAACAGCAGCCAGGGGACCTGAGCAGTCCAAGAGCTCTCCTACACCTTTGGCTTTCATGTTTGGAGGATGCTGTGAACTGCTGAATCACTGCAGAGCTTGTGAACTGCCAAACCACTACAGAGCCCTTTTGCTTTGCCTGTCCCATCCCTGAGATCCTAGAATCACAGAGCCCTTTCGCTTTGCCTCTCCCATCCCTGAGATCAGAGAATCACAGAGCCCTTTTGCTTTGCCTGTCCCATCCCTGAGATCAGAGAATCACAGAGCCCTTTTGCTTTGCCTGTCCCAGCCCTGAGATCAAAGATTCACAGAGTGCTTTAGGTTGGAGGGAACATTTCAAGATCACCCAGTCCAACTCCCCTGCAGTCAGCTGGGACATCTTGAACTAGAGCAGGTTGCTCACAGCCCCAGACAACCTGACCTGAAATGGTTCCAGGGATGAGGCATCTCCCATCTCTCTGGGCAACTTGGGCCAGAGTCTCATCAACCTCACAGTAAAAAAGTTCTTCCATGTATCTAGAGGGCCTACAAAAAATCTGGGGAAGGACTTTTTAGGCCATCAGGGAGTGACAGGACATGGGGGAATGGAGCAAGCTGGAGGTGGGGAGATTCAGACTGGACATTGAGGTGCTGGAGCAATTGTCCAAAGAGCAGCCAAGCTGGTGAGGTCTCTAGAGCACAGGTCTTGTGAGGAATGGCTGAGGGACCTGGGGTCATCTAGTCTGCATGAGGGGAGACCTCATCACCCTCTACTACTCCCTCAAAGGAAGTTTGAGCCAGCTGGGGTTGGTTTCTTCTCACATGCAACAAGTGACAGGGCAAGAGAAAGCAGCCTCAAGCTGTGCCAGGGGAGGTTTGGGTTGGATAGCAGAAAAAATGTATTCCCAGCAAGGGTTGTTAGGCACTGGAACAGGCTGCCTGGGGAGGTGGTGGAGTCACCATCCCTGGAGAGATTGAAAAGGTGAGGGAGCTGGGGGTGTGTAGCCTGTAAGAGGAGGCTCAGGGCAGAGCTCATTGCTGTCTGCAACTACCTGAAGGGAGGCTGTAGCCAGCTGGGGTTGGGCTCTGCTGCCAGGTAACCAGCAACAGAACGAGGGGACACAGCCTCAAGCTGTGCCAGGGGAGGTCTAGGCTGGATGTTAGGAGGAAGTTGTTGGCAGAGAGAGTGATTGGCATTGGAATGGGCTGCCCAGGGAGGTGGTGGAGTTGCTGTCCCTGGAGGTGTTGAAGCCAAGGCTGGCTGGGGCACTTAGTGCCATGGTTGGGTTGATTGGCCAGGGCTGGGTACTAGGTTGGAGTGGCTGAGCTTGGAGGTCTCTCCCAGCCTGTTTGATTCTATGATTCTATGTTTCTGTGAAGTGATGTGGTGCTGAGGGAGGTGGTTCAGTGGTGGTGGCTTAGCAGCAGTGGTGGCACTGTGAGCAGCTGGCCTGGGTGATCTGTTCCAAGCTCAGAAGTTCTGGGACTCGATGCAAACAGGTGAGAAGAGAGCATTTTGTCACGACTCTGATGTAAACATTTGATACTGCTTAAGCAAGAGACCTTAATGCTCTCTACAAGCCACGTGGAGAGAGCCACCTGCCAAAGATCTGTTGGCACACCTGGTTTTTTGCAAGAAGCAGTGTGACTCTTGTCATGGCACGGGGGAGAAGCCCCAGCATGCAGCTGGCTGTGAGGGACACGGCTTGGCAAAGCCAAGCAGCCAGCCAGTGTCCAAAAGGGAGGAGAAACGAAGCAGCTTGAACTCGCCTGCACATCCTCTCCCTCCACACCCAAGCTGCTGAGTCATCACCTTCTTTGCAAGTCCCTCCAAAAGACTGCTGGTACCTTGGCCAGGCACCCATGGAGGAGTGTGAAACCAGCCCCTGCTCCTCTTCCCTGCAGGGGAGAGTCCTGGCTGCAGTTTGTGCTTGGCACTGCTCTCTTCTCCCAGGAAAGCAGATCCCGCAGCTGGCACCTGGGCCTCTCGGACAGGGCTGCAGGCATGGTGCCTACCCAGCCTCTGCCTCCCAGTGTGCTCATGGGCACACTCCAGCCTGCATCTCACACACTCCTCTGGCCTTGGCTTGATGGAACAGGCTCCAGCCTGCATCTCACACACTCCTCTGGCCTTGGCTTGATGGAACAGGCTCCAGCCTGCATCTCACACACTCCTCTGGCCTTGGCTTGATGGAACAGGCTCCAGCCTGCATCTCACACACTCCTCTTGCTTTGGCTTGATGGAACAGGCTCCAGCCTCCACCTCACACACTCCTCTGGCTTTGGCTTTATGCCACACAGAGCCAGGAGGAGCAGATTCATGGTCTCTGATTCTCCTCTCTTGTGTTTTATTGTTAACAGAGGCAACTTCACCAAAGCCCTTGGAGGTGAGGACTGAGAGAGGGGAAACAGCACTCTCCACCTAGGCACTTTTTGAGGGTTGGAGATGTTCACCTTCAGTTGGAGAGATGAGGAACAAGAGGGAAAGGCCAAAAGTGTACTCAGTGACAAGACAAAGGGCAGTGGGCACAGACTGGAACCTGGGAGGTTCTATCTGGACATGAGGAGAAAACTTTGCTGTGAGGGTGCTGGAGCCTTGAAGCAGACTGCCCAGAGAGGTAGTGGAGTCTTTGTGGATAGCTTCTAACCCCACTTGGCCACTGACCCTGCTTTAGCTCTGGATGATCTCCAGAGCTCTCTTCCAACCCCTAGCATGCTGAGGTTCTCTCAGAGAAGAATAGGCTGGCTGTTAGGAGGAAGTTGTTGGCAGAGAGAGTGATTGGCATTGGAATGGGCTGCACAGGGAGGTGGTGGAGTCAGCATCCCTGGAGGTGTTGAAGCCAAGCCTGGCTGGGGCACTTAGTGCCATGGTCTGGTTGCTTGGCCAGGGCTGGGTGCTAGGTTGGCCTGGATGATGTGGGAGGTCTCTTCCAGCGTGGTTGATTCTATGATTCTACTTGGGAGGAAAGAGGGAAGCATTAAACAAGGACTGGAAGCAGGCATTTATTGTACTTCTGAAAGCATTCCTGAGCTTGAAAGCATCTGAACTAGGGGAAAAACTGAATGTTGCTGTGATGGTCCCAGGAGAGAGTGGCACAGTGCTTCAAGTCTGGGAACTTCAGAGAGGCTCAGGCTTCTGTTATGGCTACCAGGCCTCTATTTGATTGCATTTTTCATTAAAAGGATGTTTTGAATTTTTCTCACTAGCTCTTTCGTTTCATCCTCTGATCTAGTCAGAAATCAGCTTCTGAGAGGGACAGGACCTGGGGAATAACTCAGTGGGAAAAGGCAGATGAAGCCCTGACATGAAGCTCTCTGTCAAAGATACAAAACAAGTGCAGCATGTGGGGACCTCAGCACGCTGGAGATGCATCCAGTGGGGCACAAGACATCACTGCAATGGGCAGGCTACTCCCTACTCATTGCAGGCTACTTCCCACTCTTTACTTGAAAGTAATCAGGGGGCTGGAGCACCTCTGCTATGAGGACAGGCTGAGGGAGCTGGGGGTGTTCAGCCTGGAGAAGAGAAGGCTCCAGGGAGACCTTAGAGCAGCCTGCCAGTGCCTGAAGGGGGCCTAAAGAAGACTGCAGAGGGACTGTTTATGAGTGCCTGCAGTGATAGGATGAGGCAATGGTTTGAAATGGGGGCAGAGCAGGTTTAGGTTGGATGTGAGGAACAAGTGAAGGTGGCGGAAAAACTGCAACAGGTTGCTCAGAGAGGTAGTTGAGGCTCCATCCCTGGAGATATTCAAGATGATGCTCGAGAGGGCTCAGGGCAGCCTGCTCTAGGTGAGGATGTCCCTGCTGACTGCAGGGGCGTTGGACTGGGTGACCTTTGGGGGTCCCTTCAACCCAGGTGGCTCTCTGATTCTATAGGCAACTGTGGGGTTGTGCTGTGGGGACAGGAGCAATCCTCAATCCTCACCTGCATCTTTTAGCACTGCAGCAGTGATGCTGCCCAGCACATCGCTGGAAAGGAAACACAGACTGTCAGAACTGCTGAGGCTGGAAGAGACCTTTGAGCTCATCAAGTCCAACCACTCACCCAGAGCTCACAATGCCATGATCCTATGATTCTAAGATACCCTGAGCAAGAAGGTTCCCTCCTGTCTTGCAGGAGGGGAGAGCCTGGCATTCCTCCCCTGCCGGAGCCACCAGGCCGGCGGTGCCCACTGGGAGCTGCCTGCCTCTGCTGACACATCAGCAGCTTTCCACTTCAGCTCCAGGAGCACAGTTCCTGTGCACAACTGTCTGAGCATCTTTGCTCTCTGAAGATCTGTGTGATTTCAGCCTCTTCCTCTGCCACTATAAATAATAAGGTCTATTCTTAGCTCTCCAGCAGCAGATTCAAACCTTTGTCTGAATCCTGCAGAGTTTTCCATGGCTGATGTTTGGGCTTCCAAAGGCACACTGCTGCTTAGCCCATGCTTGGCATTATTCCTTTGGTCCATGAGCTCAACATTTCATGATCAGACCTACTCCTGATTTTTCTGGGGTTTACAAGGGAAATACTGAAGTTTAAGTGAGAATTCCCACTGGAGCAATCAGCCACAGGGCCAAAATTCAACAGACAGCTTTGATATGGTCCAAGGTAGAATCAAAGCATGGGAAGGGTTGGAAGGGACCTCCAGAGATCATCGACTTCCCTGCCAGGGCAGGTCACACAGAAACACATCCAGATGGGGCCTGAAAGTCTCCAGAGAAGGAGATACCACTCTGGGCAGCCTGCTCCAGGCCTCCAGCACCCTCACAGGAAAGAACTTTCTGCTCATGCTGAGGTGGAGCTTCCTGGGTTCCAGTTTGAGTCCGTTGCCTCTTGTCCATCCCATGACACCACTGAAAAGATCCTGGCCCCTTCCTCTTGACACTCACCCCTCAGATATTACAGACATTAATTAGATTCCCTCTCAGCCTTCTCTTCTCCAGGCTAAACAGTCCCAGGGCTCAGCCTTTGCTCATCAGCTCCAGTCCTTTAATCACAGCCTCCACTGGAACTCTCCAGTAGTTCCCTGTCCCTCTTGAACTGGAGAGCCCTGAACTGGACATAATACTCCAGGTGTGGTCTCTTCAGGGGAGTATGTGAAGGTGAAAGCCCCTTGCCAAACATCACAACTCTGAGCAGTGGAAGGCATCTTTCACTTGCTGTAAAAATGGATTTGTGCTGCCAGAGCAGCCAGGGGCAGGTGGTGCCAAAGCTCTGGTGGCAGCACTGGGAAGGAGCTCTTCACTTAAGTTGGGCTGCATGTATAATATAAGTGAAAACACAAAGGGATCCTAACCTCTGGAGTTGCAAGGTGCTGAACAGCATCCTGCAGAGGAGCAAAGCAACAGGAAAATAACAACTTCTGTGTGGGCAGCAGGACAAGGGAGGTTCTTCTGCCCCTGTGCTCAGCACTGCTCAGGACACCCCTTGAGTGCTGTGTGCAGTTCTGGGCTCCTGAATTGCAGAGAGATGCTGAGATGCTGGAAGGTGTCCAGAAGAGGACGACAAAGCTGTGGAGGGGCCTGGAGCACAGCCCTGTGAGGAGAGGCTGAGGGAGCTGGGGGTGTGCAGCCTGCAGCAGAGGAGGCTCAGGGCAGAGCTCATTGCTGTCTGCAGCTGCCTGCAGGGAGGCTGTAGCCAGCTGGGGTTGGGCTCTGCTGCCAGGCAGCCAGCAGCAGAAGGGGACAGAGGCTGAAGCTGTGCCAGGGGAGGTCTGGACTAGATGTTAGGAGGAAGTTCCTGCCAGAGAGAGTGATTGGCATTGGAATGGGCTGCCCAGGGAGGTGGTGGAGTCGCTGTGCCTGGAGGTGTTGAAGCACAGCCTGGATGAGGCACTTAGTGCCATGGTCTGGTTGCTTGGCCAGGGCTGGGTGCTAGGTTGGCACTGAGTGCCATGGTCTGGTTGCTTGGCCAGGGCTGGGTGCTAGGTTGGCACTTAGTGCCGTGATCTGGTTGATTGGACAGAGCTGGGTGCTAGGGTGGACTGTCTGAGCTTGGAGGTCTCTTCCAGCCTGGTTGATTCTAAGATTCTATGATTGCCTGGAGCTAAATCAGCAGCAAACTGACAGAGCATTGCCATCCCATGGGTCTGCTCCAGGCATCAGGCTTGGATACCTTGCAGCAGCAATGTCCTAGGTGGCCATCTCCCAGATGGGCAGGTGCTCCAAGAAGCCGCTTTGACAGGGTGTTAAGGTTCATCCTGCATAGCTAAATGCAGTATGGAGCCAGCTCATTCTGGTGATATAAACTTCTGCCTGCTCATGCCCCTGCAGAGATCAAACTAACATCTGGAAACCCTGCACTTGGGCAGTCAGTTAAGCTGCTGCTGCAGTTTGCAGCTGTACAAAAGCCAAATTCCTTTGAAAGGTTTGCTTGGGGAAGAGATGAATCAGTAAAGAGCAGGGGACAGAGATGTAGCTGTTTAGAGTTGCATCATCTGTTAGATGGCTGAAACCAGCTTAGCTACTCAGAGCTGTCAGCTGCTGGTTTTCAAGCACAGGAAGGAGGTGCAGGGCCTGTGCAAAGTCTCTCTGTGGACCTTGTGCCTTCTCAGAGTCCCTGCAGGACCCAGAGCTGTGCTTCTTGTCAGGGTGAGGTGGGATGTATGGATGACAGGAAAGTGTTCAGAGGAAGCAGAACACTTACTGCAGGGGAGCTGCAATATAAGAGGCCTTCAGATCAGGGAGCACACAGCCTGCGGCAACTGAGGAGCTCTTCCCATCTGCACCATGCCAGCTGGGGTCTAGGCACAGGAGCTGTCATCCCCTCAACTTTCCCCACTCCTACAACATCCCTCCATCTTCAGAGTTCCAGAATCTCCTGGTTGGAAAAGACCTTAAGATCATCCACTTCAACCACAACCTAACATCTCCCTCTATACAACTGTTAGACCATGTCCCTGAGCTCCTCACCCAGACACCTCCAGGGATGGTAACTCCAACCATCACCCTGAGCAGTCTGTTCCAATGCCTGATGATCCTTCCAGTGAAGGAATTGCCCCTAATACCCAATCTTAACCTCCCCTGGCACACCTCCAGGGGTGGTAACTCCACCATCACCCTGGGCAGTCTGTTCCAATGCCTGATGATCCTTCCAGTGAAGGAATTGTCCCTAATTCCCAATCTTAACCTCCCCTGGCACAACTTCAGGCTCCTCATCCAGACACCTCCAGGGATGGTAACTCCACCATCACCCTGGGCAGTCTGTTCCAATGCCTGATGATCCTTCCAGTGAAGGAATTGTCCCTAATACCCAATCTTAACCTCCCCTGGCACAACTTCAGGCTGTTTCCTCTTGTCCTGTTGTCTGTTCCTTGGCCCCAGCTGGCATCAGCCTCCTTTCAGGGAGCTGTAGAAAGCAACGAGATCTCCTTGCAGCCTCCTTTTCTCCAGACTGAACAACCCCAATTCACTCAGCTGCTCCTCGTAGGACTTGCATCCAAGACCCCTCACCAGCCTCATTGCCCTTCTTCCAGCATCACACCCAGAAGCTAAGGCAGAGCACAGAAAAACCTTTAACCTCCTGCCTCCACCAAACCAGCCTCTCCTAATGCATAAAGCAGCCACACATAGGGAGCTGCCACCTCTTCCTCACACGGAGGGGTTAACGAGTGCAAGGAGATGTATGGTGGCAGGGCTGGATTCCTTTGAAGAGCTCTTCTCTCTCTCCCCCACCTCTCCCTCTTTTCCAGAGCCTCTGGATGCATCTTTCTTAAATAAACACACTTCAGAAGTCTTTTGGAGTGTAAATAAGTCAAGGCAGCAGCAAGCAAGCAATTGCCAGTGAGTAATTTGCAAGGCTGCTTGCAGCTGGCCCATCCTCCTGGGGCCAGACCTGCTGCTTGGCAATGCCCTGTTTATACCTTGATGATCTCTGTGCAGAAGCTTCGTCATTTGAAGAGGTTTCCATCATCTCCACTCGTGTTTTTTTTTACTTCTCCTCCTCTTTTTTTTCCTGTCTTTTAGTTCTCTCCTCCTTTTTTTGAGGGGGGGGAGCTGTAATAGCCAAGCCACAGTTGACTGCAA
The DNA here is from genome assembly GCA_013400475.1 of Tricholaema leucomelas. Classification (NCBI taxonomy): domain Eukaryota; kingdom Metazoa; phylum Chordata; class Aves; order Piciformes; family Lybiidae; genus Tricholaema lacrymosa; species Tricholaema leucomelas. The sequence goes on along the minus strand of WAAF01013776.1, from coordinate 3,042 downwards.
GCACTTCAAACAATAACCTTCTGAATGATTTAGCAATGCAGCTCCTTCACTACCAGGTTCCTCTTGGATGAAATACATTCATATTTATGTAGGACAGAGGTTTTGGAATGCCATTAAATTTACATGGTGAGCTGGCAGAGCAGTCAGCTTCATCTGATAGGGCTGGGGAGTGTGCTGGGGGGGGGAGAGGGGAACCCAACCACAGTCTCTTGCAGCAGTAGGGAAACATTTCCCAACACAGGGGAGAAAAAAAAACCAACCCCTGCCAGTGTTGATTCTCCCAGCTGGGGGATGAGGGCAGTTAGCACTGTAATGGAAAAGCTTATTGAATTAGGAGGCCATCAGGTTGGCCTGCTGGGATGGGATGGAGAGTTAGGTGGTGTAGCTTATGCAGGGTTGGGGGTTTGGGTTAGGTTTTTTTATTACTTGACATGCCCCAAATGTTGGAGGAGGTTTTGTGAAGCTTCTCACAGGAACAGAGAGGGAAAAACGTAGGGAAATGCTCCTGGGGTGCAGTAAGATCGAGCNGGGTGCTAGGTTGGCACTTAGTGCCATGGTCTGGTTGCTTGGCCAGGGCTGGGTGCTAGGTTGGCACTTAGTGCCATGGTCTGGTTGCTTGGCCAGGGCTGGGTGCTAGGTTGGCACTTAGTGCCATGGTCTGGTTGCTTGGCCAGGGCTGGGTGCTAGGTTGGCACTTAGTGCCATGGTCTGGTTGCTTGGCCAGGGCTGGGTGCTAGGTTGGACTGTCTGAGCTCAGAGGTCTCTTCCAGCCTGGCTGATTCTATGATTCTGGTCAGTCTATGATGAAGCCTTACCTTGAATGTTTCCAGGGATGGGACAGCTACCACCTCTCTGGGCACACCACCACAGTGTTTCACCACTGTTAGAGTGAAGAACTTTTTCCAAGTGTCCAATCTAAATCTGCCATGTTCTAGTTTAAAACCACTGCCCCTTGTCTTAGTGCTACAAGCCCTTGTAAACGGTGCCCCCAGACTCAGCCTCCTTGTAGGTCCCCTCCAGGTACTGAGTTCAGAAGTACTCCAGCAACCTACAATCTCTTTATTAAGCTCACTGGGCTGGCAGTGGCAAATACCTTCAGCAACTCCCCAGTGGCTGCAGGGAGGCAAATTAGCCATTTTATGCTCTAAATAGCTCATGTCAGTGCTAAAAATGAAGAGGTGGAAGAATATCCTGGAGAAGCAGAGCAGGATGCAGCCAAAACCAAGCCCCATCCTCATCTGGTGTAACTGGGTGTGGAGCCAGTGTGGTAATGCTGCTTTACCCCCACTGCCCACTGACCATCACTTCAGGATGTGGCTTAATGGCCATGGTGGCACTGGGTTGATGGTTGAATTCAATGGTCTTAGAGGTCTTTTCCAACCTAAACCAGTTCTGTGATCAGGAATGATCCATACTTAGTGTTGACCCTTCAGTGCTGGGTTGAGGGTTCAGAGCATCACAGAATTGTCAGAGTTGGAAGGGACCCCAAGGCTCATCCAGTTCCAATGCCCCTGCCATGGGCAGGGACACCTCACACTAGATCAGGTTGCTCAGAGCTACATCCATCCTGGCCTTAAAAACATCCAGGGATGAGGCTTCCACCACCTCCCTGGGCAGCCTGTGCCAGTCTCTCACCACCCTCGTGCTGAAGAATTTCTTCCTAACATCCCATCTGAATGTACCCACTTCTAGTTTGGCTCCATCCCCCCACTCCTATCGCTGCCTGACACCTTAAAAAGTCCCTCCTCAGCTTTCTTGTAGCCCACTTCAGACACTGGAAGGCCACAATAAGGTCTGCTTGGAGCCTTCTCTTCTCCAGACTGCACAGTCCCAACTCTCTCAGCCTGCCCCACAGCAGAGCAGCTGCAGCCCTCTGCTTATCCTCATGGCCCTTCTCTGAACGTGCTCCAGCACTGGACTGAATCATCCTTGAGGTCTCTTCCAACCAGATGCTTTCTGTGGTTCTGTGACTCTGATACACTACTTGAGACAGTGCTATGAAAACCAGCAGTTTCCCCTCCTTTCTTCGGACCAAGCAGAGTCTGAAACAGAGGCAAAAGGATGACTTCAGCCGTGCTGACCGCTGGTGGGCTGGGGGAGGTGAAAGGCACAGCGTGAGGCTTTTCTCCTCAGTGTGGGAAAGGAGGAGGGGAGAGAGATAGGGAGCTGGCATTGCCTGAGGGCTTTCAAAAGGAATAAAGGGCTGAGGGGTAGAGGCCCTGGTGTGCTTTGGGAGGAATGGACCTGGCAGCTTTCTGCCGTGGGCCAAGTGAGGCAGCAGTGATGCAGAGCAGGCATGCTGGAGCCCGTGGCTCTCACCCTGGGATAGGCAGAACAGGAGCAGCTTGGAGCTGGGCATGCAGCCTGGCACCGGGGCCTTTTCACTCCTCTGATTAGCTCCTTCTCCTTTGGCAGCCTAAAGCCCACTTGGCAGCACCAGGCCTTTCGTGCCTTGTTCAGCTGAATAGGAGGGAGCAGGGTTGGCAGGAACAAGAGAGCAGAGCACTGCTCCATCATGGCCTCCTTGCAGAGCGCTGGGGCTGACAAGGAGCAGCCAGCAGTGATGGAGAAGCTTTCCTCTGCTGGGCAAACACAGGCTGGAAATGCTTTTCACAAGGGCTGAGTAGTGACAGCATGAGGGGCAGTGGCTTTGAGATGGAAGAGGGGAGGTTGAGACTGGAGATGAGGAGGAAATTTGTGGCAGTGAGGGTGGGGAGACAGTGGTACAGGTGGCCAAGGGAGGTTGTGGCTGCCCCCTCCCTAGAGGTGTTCAAAATCAGGTTATATGAGGCCTTGAGTGACTTGTTCTAGTGGGAGGTGTCCCTGCAGGAGGTGTCCCCAGCAGGGAGGTTGGAACTGGATGGTCTTTGAGGTCTTTTCCAATCCAACCCATTCTGTGAGTCTCTGAGGAAATCAGCCAGCAGACAGTGTGCAGAGGTGGTTGCCACCCAGCTGGCAGCATTTGCAGCTCTAGTTTAGTCTAGAATGTTATTACATTCATTCATGCAGACCACACAGGCTCAAGTTGTGCCAGGGGAGGTC